>PVJI01016636.1:0-37778 GCA_004026765.1 Micronycteris hirsuta | reverse complement strand
GAGACAGTTACACAGAGAGAGTTCACCCCAGCTGAAGCTGTGACGTCAGTTTGCCGAACCTACGAAGCGGGGGATCCCATACCCTTCTCTAATACTTACAGTGCAGTATCAAAACAAGCAGGCAAAAGGGGCAAAAATTCCCCCAACATCATTACTTTACTAACAGTAGCAGAAATAAGATGGATTTTCAGTTTCTGCCAATTACATCCTGAGCCTTGGGGGTGTGGTTTTTCTGATTGGCTTGGAGAACATGGGAAGTTGCAACTCACCGATGCTTTCTCCATCATCCCAGAACACCTGGCCTTCGGCTTTCCCAAGGTCATCCAAAGCCACAATCAATCCCATCAGTTTTTGTCGACTATGGGAAAAAAAGTTATTTTTCTCTAGATAGTAAGTTGTAAGAATAAAACACAGCGTCTATTGAAACGATTATTCATCCAGAACGACAAAAGAAAGGTAATGGAGTTAAAATGCATATAAATCTCCAAAAATAGGTAATATGAGATAAAAATACAAGATAATTAAAGGTAATGGAAATAATATTTAAAATTTAATGAAACATTTGGTAAAACTTCAACTTTCAAAAACCAAATACACATCCTGTACTTATAATACATTAGTAATATGATGAGAAAATACTTCTTTATAGGAAGAAGACACTCCCAAAACAAACAAAAACCTTTCAGAAGCTTCCAGAACAGGGAATGAGCACTGGATAGCCACCACAAATCAAAGAGCTCATAGTATGTCCCCAATTTTTAATAGTACAGAGAGAGGTACATGCTGCTGTGCCCCGCAAACTGTTTGCCCCGCCCTCTGACACAGAGCCCCAAAGAAACCGTCTCCCCGAGGCGGAGTGACGGACGGAACTCATCCTCAGCCAGGTCCCGCTCAGACAGCGCTCACTGAATTGGAGGAGTGAACTGCCTGGAACCGGGGTTACTTATGCACAGAGGCCCCCATGCGGTGGGCAGCCCCCGCGAGCCTGCCGCGTGAAGCACTGCGCCTCTCTCACCTGGAGTGGGTGTTCATTCCAGCCTCTTGCCAAGGCAAGACGTAGCCTCCTCGGATGTGAAGGTTGATGTGGTCCAGGGGAGCCTGCAGGGTTCTCCACTCGCCTGTCGACGCGTTGCCAGATCCCTAGAACGGAGAACACGGGCAAGGGTTGGTGGCAGAGCAATCGTGCTTTGTCACCAGTCCGTCCTCCCCAAGGGAGTGTGCTGGGAAGTCAGCCAAACACTGCACATCGAAAAAGAGAATCTCCGATTTTCAGCTTTGCTGAAAACTCTGGAAATCTGCTCTTTTCTCTTTACTCTCCAGGAAAGGTGGGGGTGGGGGTGGGGAGGACTCAAGGGATTTGGGAGTCACATTTTACCTAGTCACGCTTTTCTGGATACTTTTATTTAAAGAAACCTGGCACCGCTGAAAGGTTAAAAGCTACTGCCTCATCAAACGGGTGTCTGGAAGTCAGGAGGAAACGCCAGCCACCTCTCCAGTCTGCACGGACCAAACCGTTTCTTCCCAAAATATCTCCGTTCATTCTTACCGTGTGATAGTCATACCAACGGGCCAGGGGGAAATAGGCTCGGACCTCAAACGTGTTCTGAAACAGAAAATCAACAGCTCTGTATGAATATCTCAACAATCCAACTTTAATTTAAAAAATTCTCTCTGCAGCATTCACATACAAATGGGAGTTTTATTCATGATTTTTAAGAGTTTGGGAGGTTTTGTTGAGAAAGATCCTGGGACATTCATTTCAAACACACAGAAAAATATAAATGTTTAAAAAGGTCAACTTTATAAGGATGCAAGGTGACAAGACATTAAAACAAGAAATCAGCCCTGGTCAGTGTGGCTCAGTTGGTTGGAGCATCCTCCTGCACACCTGAAGGTCGTGGGTTCAATTCCCAGTCAGGGCACATACCTAGGTTGCAGGTTCGATCCCTGGTCAGGGTGCATACAGAAGGCAACGGATCAATGTTCCTCTCTTTCCCTCCCTCCCTTTCCCTCTCTCTAAAATCAATAATCATGCCCTTGAGTGAGGATTAAAAAACAATTTCAAAAAAACAAGAAGTCCACTGATGTTAAGTTTTCATTAATGGAGACCTTGAAAAAAAGAAAAAAAAATCCCCCCAAATATTCTAGAAATAGTGAGCTGGACCAGATGGCCTTTCAACACCCTTCCCATTCCTCAGGTCGTGTGGGCAGAGGGTTTGTGGTCCAGGCCGGAAAACTCACACTGTGCAGCACGGGGCTGACTAAGACGGCAGGACCCAGCATGAACTGACGGTCTATGTCCCACGTCGTTCTGTCCGTGCTGAACCTTAAAAAGTACGTACAGAAAGTCTACTCAGCCCATTACGACTGCGGCAGGGGGTTCCTCCCAGGCCACGCCCAGACCCGCTGCAGGGGAAACCGGCCGCACTCACTCGTGCAGCAGGGGGCGCACCACAGTGCTGCCGTCCACGTGGGCCTGGTGCATCAGGGTGTAGAGGTAGGGCAGCAGGGTGTATCTGGTCTGCAGGACTCTTCGCGAGTACATCTCGAAGGTTGAATTCCAGGACACAGGATCCTGTCTCTAAGGGGATAAAGGAGCGTAGGCAAGAGCGCTTCTTTTTGACTCTGTCCTAGTGACTTCAGAGAAGTACCAGAAGGCACACATCCCGTGGGCAGGCTCCACCCCACTCCTCCCTCCGTTTCTAGCCTGCCCTTCCCTCCACTCCTGCCTTCTTAGCAAACCAGAGCATCTTGCTTCCTCCTCTTCAACCTGGGCTCCTTCGTGCCCTGCTCAGGTCTAGTCTTGGCCCTGCACCTGTGCTGGGAGGTGGGTCTCCGGGATGGACTGGAGCAAAATACATGCTCACTTTTCTTAAAGGCAAAGGTGGCTTCTTTTATTTCAGCCCCACAGGGCAGGCACTGTCAACAATTCCACCAAGAGATGAGAAAAAGTATATTCCTGAAAAATCGTTGGGTATTATGGGTTTTGGAACTCGGTGGGTTTTCTTAAGAAGTGGGGGTTCTGTTGATCTGTATGAGTTTTCGCCATAAATAATTATGGTCCTTTTTAACATCAAAAGCAAAAGTCGTGACTTGAGGGCATGGAACACCCGCAGCACCAACTGCTGCCTCACCCTCGTCCCGACGGTGTTGTGGTTCCTGGAAAAGGGGTAGAAGGCCCCCAGCTGCATCCAGCGAGCACACATCTCATATTCGGCGTCCCCAAAGAACCCACAGATGTCTGCTCCTGTCTGAGAAGATGCAAAATTGGGGCATGAGGCGGGACTGCCGTAGGTTGCAGACGCCCTGAAATCCGACTGGGTAATGAGCAACGGCCGCAATAGGACTTACATAAGGTATTCCGAAGAGGCTGAACTCCATCATGCCTGCAACGAGAAGACACGGCTGTGCTGGACTGAGCGGCCCTTTGGGAGGGCAGTTTTGCTGTGCCTTTTCTGTACCCCATTCGAAAGCCCCGGGCCAGTTGTGGTGAACAAAGACAAAGATGGGTGTAGACTGAAACTCCCAGCCCTTGGAGAACTCAGCAGCTGCCCCCAAGGATGATGATTAGACACAAGCAACGCACGGGCCCTGGGGTGACCACGCACCGATGATAGACTTCTGCAGCTGGTCCCACGCGGCCGTGTTGTCTCCCAGCCAGTGTCCTGCCCAGTGGCCAGACGAGGGGAACGTGGAGCGGGTGATGACGACCCCTCGCTTTTCTGTCACCTCCTGTACGGCTCTGGTTAGAGAGGCACAAGGAGGTGAATAGGAGGATGGATGGGACGGCCACGGAACTGCACTAAGGAGCACAGCTTCAGCCCCGAGCATGGGGCAGCCGGCGGGGGTGGGGTGGGGGGGGCGCTAAATTTCGGCCCCAGAGCCTCTTCCCTTGAGCACCTGCTGTTTAAAAGTGGTGCCCAGAGTGTGGGGGAACTTCAGAGCCAGACAACCAGAGATGGGTCATCCCTTAAGGTGTGGATTTCCTTTTTTTGAAAAAAAAACAATGGAGTTAACTAGCTGTCCACATGGAAGTAGGAGGAGGGGTGGAGTGTAGGGCCAATGCATTTACGGAGCAATTACTCTGTTCTGGGTATTGCACTGGTCACTTTTGTGTGCATGTCTCACTACCTCACAAGGAGGGTCTCCTTCCCCTCCTTGTACTACTCAGAAACAGGCTCAGAGAATAGATAATTTGTCAAAAGTCACTCGAAGAGCAAGCAGGCAGATATGGGACCTAAACAAAAGTACATGTGACTATAGCTTTTTTTCTTTTCTCTTTTTGGTAATATTCACTCTCCAATGCAACTCCTCAAGAAGCAGAATCAAGTTCGCGCACAGACAAATATACAGAGAAGATGTTTAAATATTTCTTGATGGAAGGTGGACCTTCTGCATGCAGCCTCAGTCAGAAAATAAAAACAATTTGTGTGAGAGAAAAATCAACGGGACCAAAGAGAAAGTCTATTAACAGATGCTAGTATATAATGCAATCCAAATATTTGCTAAATAAAGCATCACAAATCAATAGACACAGATGAATTATTCAGTACGTGATGTCTGGAAAAGAAGCCCGAGAGTGTAGTGGAGACTAACCCACTTAGGTCACCTCCAATGTTTCACAGGAAAATAAATACAAAAATGGATGGAGATTGGCCACGCGCGTGCCCACGTACGAGTGAGAGATGATAACACAGGCCTGCCATAGGCAGGGATGCAGAGTAAGGACTCTGCCGCTGACCAGTTCAGAACTTCAGAAATTAACCAGCCATGCAAAAGCCAGGAGCCCAGCAGCAAATGGAGAGATGTGACTGTTTTTGTAGCTCTGTTAAAAGCCCCATCCCAAGAGCACAATAAAAGTTTTATTTCTAACTTCCAGGCCTCTGGAAAATCTCTGTTCCCAGGGTATTGTGGCCATTTGATTAGATTCAGAGCTCAACTCAGCAGAGAGAAAAAAATCCACCCCCCCCACCGCCCCAGGGAAGGACTAAAACAATAACCATTTTCTGGCAACATCACAGGTACTCAGGCTGTGGTTTCAGCTGGGGCAAACAAAAGCTTGGCTGGTAATTTAAAAGTCAGTCCTGGAGAATTAGAACCTGTTTGAAAAAAAAAAAAAAGGAAACCTTTCACAGCCAAAAGCTTTTTGGAAAGAAGGGTTTATTGAGCCCCAGGCTGGCTGGAAAGAGGACCAGGTCCTGGGGCGTTTGCAGGCTAAACCACCCGCGTCAGGGCTGCGTGGGTCAGACAGCATGTGCACCGTCACCATGGAGAACTTGGTAAAGTTCCTACATATTCCTGAGGATCTAAGACGGCGTAAACACAAGGCTTTGTGCATGCCCAAGAAAGAACCAGGGAAGGAGAAGTTTCCAGGGACTGACTTCCAGCTGAATTCAAAGGCATGAGCAAATTGGCAGTAAAAGACTGTCTTACAAACCGCCTAAAGCTGGAAGGCGAGCCTTCTCATACCCACCCCCTTAGCAAGGGGTGAAAGACACGGAGGCAGGGCATTTAAGGGAACTGCGATGGCTAACTCGAGGCAGGCTTCTTCTTGACTCCACAACCCGACCCTGACCTCCCTTTGAGAACATTTGCTTTAGAAAATTTTAACTGAAAATTCTTTCTGTGCTCCTTGGAGATTTAAATCTTTTATAAAGACTCTTGCTGGTTTTACACAAAAGTATGTCTTTCTCAGGGACTTGGGAGCCCTCCTCTGAAATGTAATCCACAGGAAGACAGGGCCTCTGTGCAGTCTCTGTTAGGGGCCAGGAACATAAGTTCAGCAGGGTCTCCTGGCTCCAAGTTGCAAACTACCTCCTGTGGACAATAGGTTAACTATGAACTCCCCTCTCCAGCTGCCAAAACCTGTTAGTCCTTTGTTTGAAACAAGTTGAGTTCAGACGGAGCTCCAGTCTCTCTCGCATAGCCTTGCATAAAGTTTTCCTGGTCTGTTTAACTTTGTCCCCTGAAAGTTCTGCTTTGACAAAGGAAATTTTCCTACTGATCATTATCTGACCACTGAATTATACTGATCCAAGGGTATCCAAGGAAGCCTGACTTCAAAGATGAGAAAGAACTTTTTTATAAAGAGGGTAGCAGAGAATTCGGCAGCCACAAACTGCAGGGGAATACAGAATCTATAGGATTAGACAGACAAGTTACTGAACAAATAAGCAACCAGTGGAAAAAAAACAGTAACAACAAAATCAACAAACCCCGGGGAGATAGATTTTCATGCCAGAGTTGTTACAATGTATTATTTAACATTATCATGCCAAAAACAAACAAACAAACAAACAAAATGTGGAAGTGTGCTATGCACACAGGAAAAAAAGCAGCCACAGAAATTGTCACTGAGAGGCTTAGTAGACAACGACTTTAAGTTAGTTATTACATGTTCAAAGAGCTAAAAGGAAGCATATTAAATAATTAACAAAGTATGACAATGATTTCCCACTAAATAGAGGATGGCCATAAAGAGACAGCACTTATTTGAAAAGAAAAAAATAGAAATTTTGGAGTTGAAAAATACGATAACTAAAATTACAGATTTCTGGAGAGACTGAGCTCAACATCAGATTTGAGCCAGAAGAAGAAAGCATGAGCGAAACTGAAGACAGGCCAATAGATATGATCCAGTCTAAATACCACAAAGAAGAAAGAATGAAGAGAAGTCAACAGAATTTCAGAGACCATCAAATGTACCAACAACACACACATAATTGGACCTTGGAAGGAGAAAAGAAAGAGGGGTAGAAAAAAATATATATATAAAAAAAAATAGTGCCCAGAAACTTACACACTGAAAACCGTAAAATAATGCTGAAAGAAATGAAATGAGATCTAAAAAAATGGAAAGACATCCCATATTTATGGATCAGAAGACAACATTGTTAAGATGGCTGCCCAAATAGCTCTACAGATTCAACACAATCCCTAACAACATCCGTGTTACTGTTTTGCAGAAATTGACAAGCTAATCCTAAAATTTATATAAAATGTAAGGGACCACCCTGGCTGGTGTGGCTCAGTGGATTGAGTGCCCACCTGCAAATCAAAGGGTTGCCAGTTCGATTCCCAGTCAGGGCACATGCCTGGATTGCAGGCCAGATCCCAAGTAGGGGGTGTGCAAGAGGCAACCACACACTGATGTTTCTTTCCCTCTCTATCCCCTCCCTTCTCCTCTCTCTAAAAATAAATAAGTAAAATCTTTAAAAAATTTTAAGGGACCCAGAATAACTAAAACAATCTTCAAATGGAACACAAGAGGCCACATGTGGTGTGGTTCCATGTATACGAGGCGTCCAGATTAAGCAATTTAAATAGAAACTAGATCAGCGGTTTCTGGGGCTCAGGGGGTGGGGACAAGGGTGGGGCATGACTGCTAGTCGGTAGTTACTGCTATACGGCTCTGTGGACATACGAAACGCAGCGGAACTACTTACCTTACTTTTTAAATGAAGTATATTTGACATATTACATTGTGTAAATTTAAGGTACACACCATGTTAATTTGATACTTTTATATATTGTGGTAAGAATGCCATTGTAGCAATGACTAGTACCTCCTCACTTTAAACAGGTGACTTTAGCAACCTACTTGGTTGATACAACTCCAAGGTGGTGCAGTTGCCTGGGAAACCACTCCTGATAGTTTGACCTCCATCCATTAAACTCACATGCCTCAATATACAGCCAAAGTGAACAGCGTGGAAAATGATCCTTACTGCAAGTGACTGAACACACTCACTCGTAGGTGGGTCTGGTCTGGGACCACCCGTACAGGCTGTGCACGTCATAGTGCCGCACCCCGGAGCCGTCGGGCAGGATCTGCTCGCCCTCCATGCACAGGGTCTTGCTGCTTAGACCGCTGTCCCTGGACTCCAAATCTGAGAGGAAATGCCTGGTTATGTTCTGTCCATTCACTAAAAATGCCCATCACCCTGACATCGCTCTATTTCAATCAATGACTCTGTTACCAGTAACAGTTCCAATGTCAAGAATTCCTTTTGTCTAAAAAAAAAAAAATCAATGTTCTATAACCTTGTAACTAATGAAGGGTGAGGACAGCAGATGGAGCTGGTAAAGGTACACTCCTTTGGTGTCATGACTGTGTCTCCCACTAGATGGCAGTGTTCTCAAGGGAATAGATCTGTTTTCAATCAAGTTTGTATTGATGTTGCAAAATCATTCTGGTTTGTCAGGACTTGCCTGATACTCAAATATTAAATCAGGGGAGGAAGGAGAAAAAAAGGAAGGAGGGAGGGAGGGAAGGAAGAAGGAAAGGAAGCATAGCCATGACCTAAACATTAAAACTCGATTTCCCCGGCTGGTGTAGCTCAGTGGATTGAGCGTGGGCTGGGAACCAGAGGGTCCCGGTTCGATTCCCAGTCTGGGCACATGCCTGGGTTGCAGGCCAGGTCCCCAGCGAGGGCCATGTGAGAGGCAACCATACATTGTTCTTTCTCCCTCCCTTCTCCTCTCTCTGAAAATAAATAAATAAATAAATAAATCTTAAAAAAAAAAAAACTCGATTTCCAGATTTCATCTCAAATTACTGGCATGGTGCTTTTAGGAAGGTGAGTCACTTCCTTCCCCCTGTGTCTATAGAGAGAGCTCAAATTTCCAAGATGCCTGTGATCCCCAAGGCCTAGGATTCTCTGTTTCTGTTTGTATCATAGGACAACCAGGGCACACACGCGTGTGTGTGCAGGGGGTTATTTACAGTTGTAGCCTCAGTTCTCAGCTACCAATGTCATCGGGTGCACCCTACATTGCTTGATTTCTTCCACGCCACATCAAGTCATTACTTCTACACTTGACTAGTAATTTACTTGCACTTATTCAAGGTTATTCTGTGTGTGATTTTAGCTCGTGTTTGAGAATGTTTTCTCCTCCAAAATGAGGCTTCACTTTGATAACAACGGGGAAACTTTCAAGGGTTTTTGAGCAAGGAGGTCATTTAACGCAGTCATCAGTTTACATACGTGGCATATAAGGTGGCTTATTAAGAATTTCATCGCGGCAGCCCCCAACAGATCCGTCCACAAAGTTCGATGGCTCGTTCATATCCTGAAATGAATCAGCAAAACAGGTTCCGTGATGTCAGAGTCCCTATGGCTTAGCTTGGGGGCACGCTAGCCTCCTGGAGACAAAAGTGTCTTATTTAAGCCTTCGCACAGCTGCTTGATTCACTGATCCGGTTTAATCTCAGGCATGTGGACCCAAACGGACCCTGAGAATGCATATTGGTTTAAAGTAGGCTCTTCTCTTCCCCTACCCCTTCTCCGTCCAATAGCTGGTCCAATTCGGACATCAGCACAGTTCAAACGCGAGCAGCAGCGTCTCACTTTCTGCGGTCCTGAGAAGCTGTCAGCGACTCAGAAACAATTATGGAAATCAGGGACCCTCGCAGGGGTTTATTCCTTAAATGCGAGAAGTAGCGATTCCTGCATCAAGTGGCCACTGCCTGCGTTACCCCCAGAAAAGTTAACGCTTTGAGCATTGGGCTATCTTAAACAGGACATACGAAAAGGCGAAGGCCAGTATTTCAGAAACATGACTATTTTGAGTTATTCAGCTACAGCTTCCCTCCAGTGCAACAAATAGCCCAAAGTGATCAATATCTCCATTCCTCGGAGCTCCCCACACCTCTTCGCCGTGTGCTTGGCCTGCTTGTGCTTGGCCACACGTGTGCTTTGCCGTGTGGTTAGCCTGGGCCCTTTCACACGTGTCCCCTCGGTGCCCATCTATCCTGAAAGTGAGTGACCGGGAGGCCCCAGCACTGCCGGTGGGCTCAGACTTCTGTCTCTGAGTGCATCACAGGCAGCCTGGTACAGACCTGAGGGACTCTTCAAAGCTGGCCTAGACCCTGCTCAGGATTTTGGGCCGCTGAGCAGTAGGGAATGAGACTGGGGTGTTGCTACCCTCCGCATCCCTAGAAATGCACAAACAGAAGGGCCTTTGGACACCTGTCCCACAGACACCTCGGGAAGCCCTGCTCTTCTGACTGACACGTGTAACAAACATCTGAGGCGTCTCCTCGAGCACTGAGATGAACATCCATTTTCTCTCGATTTGGGCCTTCCTTGCCCCCAGTCCCGCACTGTGTCACAGGACATTTCCCAGGCTCACTGATTGCTGCCTTCAGGGTAGGCGTGGCCAATGGGAGGCAGTGGCAAGAGATTGGAGGATGGGAGATATAAGAGAAGCCAAGGTATTGGCTGCCTTTCTCTCTGGCATCCTCTCCAGGGGTGATACATCCTCCCACGGCCTCCAACCTCCTCCAGACAGTATGTCCCTGGGCAGACCTGCAATCGCCTCTGCTTGTCCTGGTGGTCCCGGCATCTTAATTCTGTGCTAGCACGCTCTCTTTCATTCCTAGCTCCCTGCTTTGCTAGTCTCAGAATTGCCTCTCCAGGTCTGTAGTGCTGGTGTTTCCAAAGACAAACCACTAAGGAAGCACTTACAATCCACAGTCCGTCGAACTTCAAGCTCTTCCTTGGCTCTCGAGGGTTGGTGTAGAGCTCTCCTATTTCCCTCTTCCACCACACAGCTGTGCTGTTCCGCAGGAAGTCGGGAAAGGCGACGTGGGCCCTGAACCGCTGTAAGAGTAGCACACGCCCTCACACTGGGTCTCAGCCAATCCAGGGAAGAGGGTGCGGGGACCTGGGAAGGGGACCGGAGCAGGTGCGGTGCGAGGCGCTGCCCCCAGTAGGGGGAGCTCTAAGCCGGACCTGCCGCCCCACCCCTTCCCGCGCAGGGCACAGGACGGCTGATTTCAGTCTTTCCACTGCCCCCTCCACCCCACCCCACCCTGCCCCAGAAGATTAGATAGTCTTGAGTCCTTTTTAAACATGGGATTCATTTTATGAATGGACATTTTCATCGTAAGAACTGGAAAATTAACTGTCTGTGTCTAACCTATGAGACTTCAGAGATTCCAGTGCTATTTTCTACATGGGTCAAACGAAAGAGACCAGTCGCCCAGGGGAAAGTGAGCCACGGAGTGGGTGGGGTGCTGGACACCCGAACTGAGGGGACAGCAGTGCTGAGATCAGACATAGTGCTGCTTCGAACTGGATTCCATGCTGACAATTCACTGCCCCTCCGTGTGCACACCCTCCCCAGTGAAAATACTCCAGGCCTGGGTTCAGTACTTTTCGAGTGACATTAGATTCAATCAAAACAACCCATTCAAAGCATGCCTGTAAAGGTGTTTCACTTATGATTTCCTCCTACACATTTCCAGTTGACTTGCTTGTTGAGTTTTCCATTTGGGGATCTTTTTTTTCTGCCAAGAAACTACCAGGCGACAAGCACATTCAGCTTAGAGCTACTTAACCAAACATCAGCATAAAACTCATGAGTATCTAAATATGCAGGCAATGTAGATGAAAAATAGAAATCTGTCTGTAATGATACCTTAACCTGCGTTTCATGGTCCAGGGACGTATCCACCTCCACGTTGGGCAGATCTGGCCAAACCTAGAGAAAAATGGGAAAAATTAACCCCTTTCAAAGGCATTACATACAGGCGAAGAGATGTTTCACATGTTACATGCTAATGACATGCATCTCCATAAAAATCTCAGGGATCCTGGCCATTGATTGAATTCTAAGGTCTGGATGTGCGAAATTCTGTTAGGTGAAAATAAGCTGGGTCTCTTGACTCAATTCACAAGCTATTAAAATTTCACTTTGGAACTTAATGATCCACTAAGTCCATTTTAAATAAGTCCTCTGAACAATCACCTCTCAAATGATTACTTGGCTCTCTGATATGCTTGTCATGGACCTATAACAAAATCCCCTTTTTAAATAACAAGTGTGACTAAAGGAACAAGATCGATTTCTATTCACAACCCATGAACTTAGCCTCAATATTGTAAGCAGCATCATGACTTATTGGGAAACCCAAGTATATGTAGCATTAAAAAAATTCATATTATTGCCCTGGCTGGTGTGGCTCAGTGGATTGAGTGCTGCCCTGAGAACCACAGGGTCACCAGTTCAATTCCCAGTCAGGGCACATGCCTGGGTTGTGGGCCAGGTCCCCAGTAGGTGGCGCATGACAGGCAACCACACGATGATATTTCTTCACCTCTCTTTCTCCCTCCCTTCCCTTCTCTCTAAAAGTAAATAAATAAAATCTTCAAAAATTTAAAAAAAATCCATATTATCAATTAATTTCATCTATAATTAGGAGGACATTAACTATACATGAATTCATTCATTCAAGAAACACTTATTAAGCACTTCTCTATGCCAGGCACTCTTCTACGGTCTGTATCTACTTGGATTTAAGTAGGAAACGTCCTTATTTTCTAAGAATTCCAAGATGGAACGTAAGTGCTGCGTTGTATCCTGTACTCTCTGTGGGCAACAAGAGAGAAGAGGGAGGAACGGGAAACTCAGCATTGAATGTACCCTAAGAAGGAATGTTTGAGTTGCTCTTGAGTACATGTACTACTGGGGTATGCCGGGAGAAGTCAACACGTCAAGGCACAGTGGGCATGGCACACACCCAGAGCAAGAGAAAGTGGTACGATGTCATTTAGAGCAGAGTGTGAATGCTGGCTAAGGGCCACTGTCACCTGGAGTTGGGGAGTTCACCTAAAACCCCGTCACTCTACACCAAACAATGAGGATGAGGACCGAGGCCCTGAAAAGGAATTAAAGGGGATGAAAGAAGGAGGATAATACATAAAAGTTAGTGATTTACTTAAATATGAAGGCCGATTAAGCATCATAGGCCAAAGATGAGTAAAGTCTTGAGTGCAGGTGACTGGGAGACAGAGATTTCAGGGCCCTTATCAAAGGGATCCTTTGTGTGTGTTAAATGACCTGCTGGCCTACGTGAGAGGCAGAATGCCATAATATTTCCAGGCAACAAAATAAAACTCACTGATATTTTAGAGAAGGGACCTGTGGCCTTGGTCTTATTAAGGTCTATTAAGCTAATTGGCATCGGACAGATTTATAAGTTACCCGATATACTTTACCAGGATTTATTAAGAGCATCTTTTCATCAAGACATTGTGATGCTGATTAATTATGGGCATCTCCCCTCAGTCCTCACCTTTCCCCAGACAATATCGCTGCTGTTCGGCCACTTGATGAACACATTGCTTTCCTGGCCTCTGGTGAATGGGAGATACTGGGTCTCATTGCCAGAAATGGCCGGATCCTGCCACAAAAGGGTTAAACACAGACAACATGAGAAAAGGATTTCCAAGAAAAATGCTCTCCAAAACATGAACAATTCACAGTACAGAAAGCAATGGTGAACTTCAATGCAAACAAACAATCAAACAAACAAAAAACTCAACTCATGGATAACATGCCTGTGTCTACTGGGTCGCTGAGAAGTAAAAGAAGATATTGATGTTTCTCTATAAAATTCCCAAGGGAAAAAAGGATGCCAATGCTTGTAAACAAGTCCTGGAGAGAAGCCAGGTGAAGGAGACAGTGCCTTCGAACAGAGACAGGCAGCGTGCTGCGTGTCCTCGGTGTCACAGCGATGCTCGTTATGACAATGGAACTTCTTTCTTCTATTCTGCAGTCAGACTCCTGCATCTTCCCGTAACCCCATCCCTCACCCACACGATCCTTTCTGTAAGTATCCTACTTCTTGATGCTCCCATAAATCATCACTACCCAAAATTATACTGCTAATGTTTATTTATTGGCTGTATCCTCCAATAAAGTATAATCCCTCTAAGAGAAAGGACATGGTCTTCTTCATTAATGTAGATTACACACACGCAGAGACACACACACACATTCCTTTTAGAACAGTGATTTTCAAAGACCCCGTGCTTCATAAATGCTTGAATGAATGAACGAACAACCAAAAGTCAGCAACTAATGCTGTCACGTATGGAAGCCAGAAGGGAGGGCCATTGGCGGGTAACCCCTTCCGTGTTTGACTTCCAGTGTGAAATGAGAAGTTGGTCTTCTGGATCTCCACTAGGTTGTTTGTGAGTTTCATTAAGGAGACGTAAGTCCCCTGGGCCTCACCATTGCGGGGTGATGATGAAAGTTAGGGCTTTGAAACCCTTCCGGTAAAGATGAGACTAGGATTCAGTTATTCCAAGGCATAGCTTGAAACAGTGAGACCTTTTGCTGTATTTGGGTTTTTTTTTTTTTAAGATTTTATTTATTTATTTTCAGAGAGAGGAGAAGGGAGGGAGACAGAGAGGGAGAGAAACAGCAATGTGTGGTTGCTCCTCACATGGCCCTCACTGGGGACCTGGTCTGCAACCCAGGCATGTGCCCTGACTGGGAACCAAACCGGGACCCTTTGGTTCCCAGCCCACGCTCAATCCACTGAGCTACACCAGCCAGGGCTGTATTTGGTTTTTTAGCCCACAGTTCTAGCTCTACCAAGAGTCAGAAGAACTCAGTCATGAAAAATAAAGATTGTAAGTATCATTTTTTAAAAGTCCTTTTGTTTGTTCTTTTCTCCTTTATTTATTTACTTTTTTCAAACTTAAGAAAATAATTATAGGTCCACAGGAAGTTGTCCTGTACCCTTCACCTCATCTCCCTCAATGAACTATTTTTAAACCATGGACACAGAAACAGAAAATGAGGCACCATCTTTGCAAGCACGTACCAGAATGAGGATGAACCTCATGCCGTTCTGCTTCATTCGCTCCATCAGGAGACCAAGGTTTTGAAAGCTGCTGCTGAGGGTGAAGTCCAGCTTCCGGTCCATGTAATCTATGTCTACATGTTGAACATCCTACAGGAAGGGACAAGCAAGGTGTTTGGGGTCCCACAGCAGTTTCCCTCAGGGGACCCAACCGTTCTGCCTGTCTCCCACTCTGCTGCTTGCGGACCCCTGCCCAGGGCCCTCCGAATTTATCTCCTAACCCCACCAGACGAGATGGGTTTTCAGTTCAACTGATCAAAATTGCTGCCTGATTCCTGCATACAGATCGCCTGTTCCCATTCCTTCTCCTTCTGCCCCTCTTCCCCCAGTGGAACTCTCTCCCCTTTCCTTCCCTCAATTCATGTCTTTTCTGTTCTCCAAATCTCAAACTTAGTGAGCCTTCCAAAAAAAAAAAAAAGGTGCTACTTAAATGTCCAAAGAAAGCAGGACTCCGCACTGAGAAACAGAGAAGGTTGTATATCTGTTTTCTCTTTTCCCCTCCAGGACACCTGAATTTATTCACATTTCAGGACGACATTACAGCACCCTAAAATGTATACAAGTACAATCTTTCCACCATCCCCCTTTGTCTGGAGGGTCTTTGAGAGGAGAACCTTGCCTTCTCTTTTCTCAACACAGCACGAACCAACCTAGGTTTCTGCCCACGAAATGTACCTGCTTCAGGATTGCTGAATGATGGCTAAAATGGTTAATACCATAGTTTGCTGTGTATAAAGCACACTTTTTGCCCAAATTTTTGAGGGAAAAATAAGGATGCACATTATACATGGGTAGGCATCATACACAGCAAAATACGGTATCAGTGGAAGAAAGAGATATGCTTTTTCTTTAGCTTGAAGATTATAATCTCTTGTATGGTCTTCTGACTCTAAGTAAAACTTGTTTGAGGGAGCAGAGACTTGGGCATGAGCCAGAGCTTAGAAAAGAAGGAACCAACATACATGATTTACAATGGCTGCCTTGGTGAGAGAGACCTATGGATTTCTTCTGTCCTTTAATTTGCCTATCTTTTCTCACTGATATTTAATAAGTATCTAGTATAGTAGTATATAAAAAGAAATTAAGCCTGGGTGAATGTTTCACGCTATCCTTGATGAGAACATTGGAACACTTTCTTCTGATCTTCTAATCGCTGATTGTCCTCCAGATCTCAGGAGGAGAGGGAAAAGCAGAGGAAGCGAATGTGGGATGAGAATTTGATCATTATAAGAGAGGAAAGAACGTGCTATTTGTGCAATTCTGCTTGTCGGCAGCGACCGACTGCACTTCTCGGGGCCTATCAAGTGGCTAGGTTGTCATGAGTATTTGCATTTATGTCAAAGTGAAGGCTTGATTTTAACTGTTTTTATATTGTCACTTTATATCCATCCTCTCCTAAAATAGTCCCGGCATAATCTAAAATTGTCATAATCTTGACATGATTCCCACTTAGAAGTCCCTAAAGTCATGGCTTAAGACCACCTATGGGTACTGTAGGATATTTCTGGCAAGAGGCAGTAAGTAGCAATATCCTCCACTAACTTCTAGAGGATTCATGC
The DNA here is from genome assembly GCA_004026765.1 of Micronycteris hirsuta. Classification (NCBI taxonomy): domain Eukaryota; kingdom Metazoa; phylum Chordata; class Mammalia; order Chiroptera; family Phyllostomidae; genus Micronycteris; species Micronycteris hirsuta. The sequence goes on along the minus strand of PVJI01016636.1, from coordinate 21,560 downwards.
CCTTAACTTTTGAACCCTTGACTTAAAAGGGTGGCATGAAATAAGCTTAAAAAACAATGTTTCCACACAGGACGAGCTCCGCAGCGACATTTCGTTTGTACCGAGGTAGTCAGTCACCAGGGATTTCTATGGAGATATTTTCAATCTATAGTAAGCCACAGATTCCCGTAACTAATTAAATCACAGGCTGGGGGAGGGCTTCATACATAGGGAATCTGGGCCTCCACCATTGCGTCATACAAACTGGAGATTTCAGCATCACTCTGGTATCCATAGCGACTCAGCTGGAATCCCAAGGCCCAGTACGGAATCATTGCTGGCCGACCAATCAACTAGAGTAAAAAAGAAAAATGGATCTAAGTAGGTTTCTTAGGGAAGGAACGATGGTCAACTTATCCTTGAAGGAACGTGAGCACCTCTGCTGAGTATTGTCTGATCTAAGAGACCACATTCAAGAAAAATAAGAAAGTCAAATAAATGTGGCTCAACCATGGGGGTTCAGGATGATGGAAAGCCTCCCTATATTTTAGAGCTTCTGCTCTAGGAAACCTGAAAATTCAGTGGTCATTGCTGATTTTTAGCAAATAATTAATAGACATATGGGATATCAATGTGCTCTTATGGGTCCTTCACACTAAAATCTTACTCTCAGAAAAGACAGTAATAATGTAGTAGAAACACCCAAAATTGGCCTTTCTCAGTGCTACAAATGTGGCAATACCCAATAAGCGCTGGATGGTGTGTTAATGAATAGGATGACTTCTGACCTCTGTGTATTGCTGGGTTACAAGCTCAGGGGTTGGCCCCAAAACCACATAAAAGTCCAAAATCCCTCCTGTGGTGCGGTATGTCAGGGCAGGAGTGGGCTGGACTGTCACATCTGTTTAAAAAAAAAAAGAAGGTGAAGAGCATCCTTGGAACTATAAATTACCCAGACAGGAAATCTGCCCTAATATTTGCTATTTTTACTCTCTACCTTTCATGTTCAGCTGCTCTAGAAAGTTTTTCCCCCACGCAGTGGGATCAGAGAAGGATTTCCAGGTGCTTCACACATAATCTCAGTCTCAACATTTTATAACATTCGAGGAAAGGGAATTCAAGTGTCACAGTAAAATAAGGTCATACACAACTAGGGACCCTGTTTACTCAGAAGTTTCCTTCTAATACGTGGACTAGAGATCTTAACAAATCATGAAGAAATGAATGAATAAATGAAAGGTCAGGTAATGTGTCCCATTTCCCTCCTTGGCCCCAGAGTCCTAATTTCTATGGCTATCCCAGGTCCCAATAACGTGGACACAGGAAGGAGCCTCTGGCTTACCCATGGCGTTGCTGTTGAGCAGAAGCACGCCGTGGGCACTGCCATCCTCCTCCAGGCCCATGTAGTAGGGGTGGACACCGTAGGAATTCTTCTTGTACTGGAGAGTCGTGGGGAAAGTAGGTGAGAAACAAAAAAAGAAAAGCCAGAAAGAATTCATTCCACCTCAGAACCCAAACAGCCAACCCCTCTACTCAACGCTGAAGATTTAGCACAGTGCCGTGCCCTTTGTGAAGCCTTCCCTGACCCTCCCTTCCACCCCAGGTAAAAAGTCGAGCACCATCCCCTCCATGTTCATTATCACACAGCACTATGATCACACTGACCACATGGCCATCACTTCACACTGACCACATGGCCATCACTGCTTCCGCATCTCACTCACGAGCCTATAAGCCTCTGGAGAACGAAGACAGTGTTTTGTGAAGTAAGATAATGACTTATTAAATAAGACTGTCTTATTCTATGTGTGCCTGGCACATAGAGTATATGAAATAAAAGTTTATAAAATAAAATTCAGAGTACACATAGAATACGTATGTGTGTATATATTATACGTATATATAAAAGGATATATATACTCTAGAAGACTAAAAGACATTTATGAACAGAAGAGCACTAGATTAATATGTGGCCTATTTCATTTGAGAGCACAATTTATCAAAATAAGCTGAAGTTGGTGAATAGGGTTCCCGATATGAATTAAAACAAATTTATAGAGTGCCCTGATCGGGTGGCTCAGTTGGTCGGAGCTTTGTTCCATACACCAAAAGGTTGTGGGTTCAATTCCTGGTCAGGGTCCTTGCCTAGGTTGTGGGTTCAGTCCCCAGTTGGGGTGCAAATGGGAGGCAACTAATTGATGTTTCTCTCTCACATTGGTGTTTCTCTCTCTCTCCCCCTTTCTAAAATCAGTAAACATATCCTCGGGTATGGATTAATAATAATAATAAATGAATAAATGTACACAGAAACTGATCGATAATCTTACTCTTCTGTGCTTACCGCCGGTGGCTCATCTCGAGTGAACATTCCCCACGTGTTCCAGCTGATGTTTCTTCTGAAAGCCGTGTGCTCAGTTTCCCCAAAGCCATAGATGTTCTCAGAGGGGAGGCGAGTAGAAATGGAAAGGAACTTGTCATTGAAGGCAAAGCCAGGGAGCTGAGAGTCCCAACTGCAACACAAAGGCGTACCTTTGAGCCGAGCTGCTCATAGGCCAGAGCCAACAGGGAACACGATTAGTATGTGCAGCCGGTTCCGAAGCTTGCTGAATGATCGCACACCTGGGTCCTGGTTCGAATACTGTGAGCTGCCCCGGGTCTTATGAACGGCCATGACTCACTACCAAGGTTCTGTGCTTGCATTTTTATTCCATAGTTTGCAAGACTGACACCTCCTTTTCTGATTTATGGACCTTGAGAGTCTCACTCGTCTGTATTTCTAGTTCTCATTGCCTGGCATATCAGCTTGAATCAATGAATAATGTCTAAGCGAATGTGCCAGTGGAAAACTGGGAAATGCAGACTTTTCTGGATCAGCCAAAGCACTTCTCACCAAAGAAATCAACAGACAGAAAGTCAGACACATGGTCAAAGAGAGCCGGAGGCTGTCCCCACCTGCCCATACAGGTGACAGCTTCTATTAGGGTGGGCAGCTTCGGCCCAGCAAAACCCAGACCTTGGGTTCATGCCATTCAGCAGCAGGACTGGGATGAGAGGTGACGATTCCTTTCATGCTCAGTGTTGTGGAAAAGCCGTAAGTCCACAGCGTCAACAGAAGCAAAGACCAGAAGACGCCATTTCCTTCTCCTCAATGACCTTTGCCCCTCTCTCCTGACTCATCTGTTATCATTTCTTTACAGGGCAAACAGAGAGCTCTGTTCTACTTCACAAGACCAATGAGTAGGATGTATATTTTGCTTTTTCTGAAATCAAGCAACACTTAGTACTTTTAAACCTGGATTGATTAATTTTTCTTGTTGAGTTAATGACTAAGAGAAAACAAAATCCCCGCTGAAGTAGGGGGAAACGTATTCTCTCTGTATAGAAAAACACACACTCACATACAGACTCTAAGGTCGGCATTTCACTTGCATTAATTAGAACCACTGTAATGAGATCTAGAGTCACTCTCATTAGAACCAATAAACAGTGCTTACATCACAGTGCTGGAGGCCTTTCGTCGAATCTGGATCCCGAATGGATTGCTTTGAATCTCGACTTCGTACAGACGGTTTTCGGGGGAGCCAACAGGAGAGGAGGGGGTGTTCAGAGGCACTGGGACCTCGTACCTTTTATTAGTGGGATCATAGATCTGACAAGGAGAGAGAAAACCTGCTGATGGAATCTCAGACCGAAAGGCCCTCCGGCCAGCTCAGACAATTCAGTTCCCATCAGGAGCCTCAACTGCCCCAAAGCAAACAGACAGACGTGGGACCTGCCCACCCACTGTGCCCCGCACAGATCCTAACTGCAGAAATGCCTCAGCGACACGCATTCAAAGCTGGGCAGGGCACTTCCTTGAAAGAATTTGTCGTTTAAGGGTACAGAATATCATAGACAGGACGAGTGTGTGTTTATGATTGTGGCATGTGAACAGGTATGTGCATGGGACTATGTGAGACCCTGTGTGAGCACGTGTGCATATGGTGGAAATCAGAGAACTGGGCTTTCATAGAAACGCTGAGATAGTCTTACTCGTTGAGCTCCCAGATGCTCTGCTTTTCCATTCTGAAGATTTCTCCTTGGTGCCTCCCCCTCACTTCTCCCCACCTATCAGGACTGCTGTGCAGGTGGAATGAGAGAGGGGCCGCGTGTTATGCAAGGTTGGGTAGTGTCACCGACATGCTGGTGTGAACGCTCACCCTTTTTCTCAAACCAGTATTAGCCCGCATATGACACTCAGGACAAATTTTGTCGGAAGCCTTGCTTCTCCAAATTCTGCTTCTCAGACCAAAAGCAGCAATAGGATCTGGAAGCCTGTTAGCCACGCAGAAACTCGGGCCCCACCCCCAGACTTTCTGAATCAGAATTTCCATTTTCACAAGATGCCTACCGTGATGCCTCCCATGTTAAAATGCAAAAAGCAATGTCTAGAGCGAGCTCTCCGCGGAGGGATCCGCTACCCACGCGGGGCCATTCAGTCCTTGACATGTGCTAGTCTGAACGGGGACTCACTGTAAATGCAAAATCCACGCCAGATTTTGAGGATGTACTATGATTGTAAGATTCGAAAGTGTCTCAATAATTGTATCTGGATTACACGATGAAATGAAAACATTTTTAGCACACTGGTTGAATCAAATGTTATTACAATCAATTTCACCTGAATTTTTTCAAATGTGTTCTTAAAAAGATGGTTATTGGAAAACATACGTGCCTCTCATTGTATTTCTGCCCCCATTGAGCAGAGCGGTGTCTCTCCAAGAGCGGCCCCTTATGGGCAGCTTCGGGTTCACTTGGGAACTCATTAGGAATGCAAATTCGTGGGCAGGAAACCCTGGGCAGGAGGCCCAGGAATCCGAGTGTGGACAAGATCTGCAGGCCATTCCGATGCATGTTAAACTGTAGTATCAGCTGCAGGAGAAGCAACTGTAACCGGGGAAATGCATTCATGCCACTCGTATGAGCTCATCACAGAGCAGGCATGTTTTTCTCTGGGCTGAGGTGGGATGCTTGGAGGATCATTGTGACGTAGAGGACCTGTCACTGCAGGAAACTGACAGCTCTGGTGGCTCCAAGGCCACAGCCTGGCTCTACTGCCTCCTCCTAACTTCCTGACTTTTATTTGACCTCTCTGGGCCTTGGTGCCCTCGTCTCTAAAATGAGCGATCTGAACGAAAAGATGTTTCAATGGCTTCCATCCATAAGAACTCCCTGCTGAGGACCAGAACCTGTAACACGGGGGTTACCTTGAACTGCAGCATGCTTTCTGTGTGGTAGGTCACGCTGAGCTTAAGGAAGCTGATCTCTGCAGAGAGAGGGTCAGAGGTCGCGGCTGCTGCAGGCGGAGGGAGCGCGCCCCGTGGCGGTGGTGGCCGTGCTGCTGCCCGTGGGGACGCAGGGGCCGTCAGATGCGTCAGGTCTATGCTGATGCCGGTGGGCAAATACTGGATGTTACTGGCAGCGTAATTAGGGATGGTGTCGTAGAAGCAGGTGGGCACGCCGGGAGCGGTGGTGGGCTGGAACGAGAGGGGCATCTCACGGTTGGCCTCTCACACCGCATTCTCAGGCTCTAATTACTAAAGAAGTCGGGTAACCCGGACTGAGTCTCTGACGCCACGCCGTGGTTAGGGGTTGAATTGCACCCCCCCCACCCGCGCCCCCCACCCCAGCCAAGATGTTAAGTCCTAACACCTGGTAGCTTACGCAGATGGCTATAGGGTCTTTGCAGGTAGCCTCGTCAAATGAGGTCATTAGGGTGAGCCTACTCTAACATAATGGGGTGCCCCCATTAAAGAGGGTAATATGGACACAGGGACGGACATGCACCTGGGGGAAGAACACCACGTAAAGATGAAGGCAGAGATTGCAGTGATGTTTTTATAAACCAAGGAACACCCCAGACAGCCAGGAAACCATGAACAGCTGGGAGAGAGACCGGGAACTGATTCTCCCTCACGGCCCTCGGAAGGAGCCAACCTTGCCAAAACCTTGACTTTGAACTTGTAGCTCTCAAAACACTGAGGTGATATATTTCTGTAGTTTTCAGTCACCCAGTTGTGGAAACTCATTATGGCAGCTCTAGCAAATGAATGCATCCATTTCTCACACACACACACACACACACACATACACACACACACCCCTCCTGTAACACGTGAGCAGTGAAGGGTCAGCAGGAAGCCTGACCTGGAGGCTGGGGTCCTAAGGCAGGTTCTGCTCCCAGCCTGCCAAAGCTACACTGCTTTGCCGTGGGATAGTTGCCCCCACTGTGACATTGAGGAAGTCACTTATTTTCTCTGGCTTTCATTCCCTCCATTTATTGAGTGGAGAGGAAGGCTCAGACCTTACCTTCCTTCTTGGACTCTAATGGATGAAAAAAAAATCACTTAAAATACTCAATGCACAGTGCATTATTAGTATTATGGTAAAAATGAAAGTGGGGTTTAAAATAAGTCAGTTGGAGGAAAGAGAGAGCCAGAGAGGCAATGAGTTGCCTCTGATTCCGGCTAAGGAAAACCTCTCACTCGGAGGTCACAGAAGAAGGCGCCGGTCGGCACGTGTTGAAGAACGATTCCCGTTCTACCCAACGCTGTCTGGAAGTGTTTTCTAGGTGCCTGTTTACTCGTGCAGCAGTTTGGACAAACTTCCTGCCCTCTGGGGTGATCTGCCCCTCATCCTTACCTCCCAAAGGCACCCCCGCTGCCTGCACGTCTCCTCGGAGGCAGCGGCCTCCTCAGGGTAGCAGTTGAACTTCTCCAGGTCGCTGACCGGAAGTTTCCACTCAATGGAGAATTCTTGTCCCAGTACCAGTCCCTTGAGATCTGTGATCTTCACCACCTGCGGAAAGAGAAAGGAGGCCATGGTGACAAGCGAGGATAGGTAGAGACACCTGGATGATGTCCTTCCCTGATGGTCTGGACTTCGGGACGGGGTGGCAGGGGGAGCTACCCATTCCTGCAATACCACTTTGCCACGGATGTTTGGGAGATTACTGTTGATCCTCTGGGGCTTTTCATGTCCCTGCCAGGGAAAAGGCACTTTGCTCATTCCGGATGGTTCTCATCTCATGGAGTCACTGCAGGATGGTGAATGAGAAGGCTTTGATTCCATTAATGGGTACAGATCACGGGCAGGGCCATCGTTGGTAGGCGATTGCCTTCCAGGACTGGTGTGCATACCTTTCCATCATGATGGCAGTTACAACAATAGCTAGGTTTTATCGAGCATGCGTGTGGGCCGGACACTGTGATGACCACTTTGTATGCATTCTCTCCATCAATGCTGTGGCAGCTCCATACGAGAACTGGCTAGCTCCAAGTTGGCTATCTCCATATGGCTATCTCCGATTTGTAAAATAGAAAGCTGAGGTTTGCGGAGGGTTAATGCTTTGCCCGAGATCTCACAGCTAAGGGATGGCAGAGCTCGGATTGGAGTCCCATTCGGCCTAACTATAGAAGCCCAGCTCCTACCCTTTGCCATAGGTGTTGTCTAAATGGAAGGGGCTGCCCTAAGAAATTGTGCGTTTCCCAGCCCTTAACATACTCAGCTGACAATGGGGATCTTTTGTCCGAGAGAATCATTCAATAGGGACAAAGTTGTATTATCCCTTGTGTTTTATTGAACTCCCCTTTTCTCTAATGATATCACAATTGCTTAAAACACTACGGAAAACTATCAGCTGTGTCTCAAAGGGAGTCATTAATTTAAATGAGAGGGCAGATGGGTAAATGCCGTCCATAACTAGGCTGATGTATTAAATAATATAGTTTGAGCCTTGGCTAGGTAGCTTAGTAGGTTAGAGCATTGTCCCAATACACCAAGGTTGTGGGTTCAATTCCTGGTCAATGCATAGATAATTGGAACAACAAATTGGTAGAACAACAAATCAATGTCTCTCTCTCCTTATTCTCTCTCAAAAATCAATAAAAAAACCCCATAAAAAACAATATCGTTTGAGCCGTGGGTGGTATAGCTCAGTGGATTAAGCGTGGGCTGGGAACCAGGGGGTCCCGGTTCAATTCCCAGTCAGGGCACATGCCTGGGTTGCGGGCTGAGTCCCCAGTGAGGGCCATGTGAGAGGCAGCCATACATTGATGTTTCTTTCCCTCTCTTTCTCCTTCCCTTCCCCTCTCTCTAAAAATAAATAAATAATAAATAAAAATTTCTTTAAATATATAGTTTGAATACTGTATCAAACTGTATCACAGGTGGGATCAGCATGTCTAGCTTTAAATTTGCCCAGAGAGGAATTGCCTCCTTTCGGGGTCCCACTGACATGAAGGGCAAGGGTCCGTGCTTTGCAGGCACATGTTTCTCCCTCTGCATCCTGCCTGTGTGTGGTAGATTTCCCAGCATGCTAGTCTTCTCTGGGCCCATCCAACCTCAACAGAGCCAGGGAGAGCTGCCTGTCAGAATGTCAGCCCAGGGCCTTCTGCGAGGACCCCGCAGGACAGTGGGACGGGGCAATCGCCCACCTTTGCTGATGCGTTGTAGCTGACGTTTGCAATGGGGGTGGAGGCACTAATAAAGAGAGTGAAGTCAGCAGGTTGCTTGTCCATCCCCAAGATCGTGATATCTGTAAATGCGAGGTTGTCGGTGTCCTTATAATTATTAGTCGTGATCTTTGCCTGTAGACGGTTCTGGGGGAAAAAAAAAGTCAGCTTAGAAAACAAGTACCTTGGACTTGAACTGTGCCCAAATGCCTCTCAACATCTTTCTTTCTGAGACCGAAGTCACGGCCTTTATCTCTGAGGTTCTACACGGGGCCGCGGGATCACCCCAGGGAACCCGCTAACCCAGACTCCCGAGGGTCCTCGGTCTTTTAGTAACAGTTTGTGGTTGCTCCGGTTCACTGGTTATCGACTGATTCTACTCCTCAGAGACCAGGTTCCTGACATCGTGGGATTTTCAAGCAGATAGGATAGATACTAACCAAGCAAACAAAAACACTCGAGCATGCGAGAAACCCATGGCACACAGAGGTATAGACATGCACGTACACACAAAATAGTGCCCAAACAATTTTTCTTTTTATTTCAATGACAATGTGGATAAGAGCTAACTGTATCCATGCGTACAATGTGCCAGGCACTGTGCTAGGCATTTTACATGCATTACTTCATTCAATCCTCATGGCAAACTATGAGGTTAGGGCTATAATGATCTCCATTTTTCAGATGAGGAGACTGAGGCCCAGAGAAATTAGGTAACTTGTTCAGAGAACCACAGCTCAAAAGCGACAACACTGAGCTGTGATGAAGAAGGTATACCCGAAGACTAAAGAAAAAAAAAAGGGTCACTTTGATGTTCAAAAAGACTAGGCATGCCCCAACTAGCCTGTCTCAGTGGGATGAGCATCGTCCCACAAAGCAAAAGGTCGCCAGTTCAATTCCTGGTCAGGGCGCATGCCTGGGTTGTGGGCCAGGTGCCTGACTGGGGCATGTGCAAGAGGCAACTGATGTTTCTCTCTCATAGCGATGATTCTCTCCCTCTTTCCCCCCTCTCTTCACCTGTCTCCAAAATAAATAAATACATAAAATCTTTAAAAAATCAAAAGACTCAGCATCCCACAAATATGAACAACTGGTTTCTACACAGGTGCAAAAGCAATGCAGTGGAGAAAGAAGAGACTTTCAGCAGGCGGTACTGGGGCAGCTGGATGAATATAAGGAAGAACTTAAAACTCAACCTAACTTTCACATCTAATACAAAAGTTACATGTAGAATTACACATATTGCATAATTATAGAACTCAAAATAGATCGTGGACTTAAGTGTAAAAAGGTCAAACTATACTTTTTTTTAGGTAAAAATAGGAGAAAATATTTCTTATTCTGGGCACCAAAAAGTTTGACCCACATACACACACAAAGGATAAATCAGATCCATCACATTTAAAAATGTTTGCTCTATGAATGACTTTGTTATGATGAGGAAAAGAGACATCTACAGACTGAAAGAAAATATTTACAAATCATAAATCCAACAAAGGACTGGCTTCTAAAATATTAAAAAAAAAACTCTCAGAACTGAACAGAAAAATAAGGCAAATAATCCGACTAGAAAATGGGCTAAAGAACGGGATAGACATTTCACCTAAGGGAACATACAAATGGCAAACAAGCATCCGAAAAGACGGTCGACATCCTCAGGCATCAGAGAAAGAGAAGCTGGGACCGCCATGAGCTGTCAATACACCCTTATGAGAGGGGCTAAAATAACATTGAAAAATCACGACATCAGCCCGGCTGGTGTGGCTCAGTGGATTGAACACGGACTGGGAACCAGATGGTCCCGGTTCGATTCCCAGTCAGGGCACATGCCTGGGTTGCGGGCCAGGTCCACAATGAAGGCCATGTGAGAGGCAACCGTACATTGCTCTTTCTCCCTCCCTTCTCCTCTCTCTGAAAATAAAGAAATAAAATCTTTAAAAAAAAAAATCACGACATCAGATGCTGGTGAGGATGCGTAGAAACCGGATCACTCATGTATTTGGTGGTGTGAATGAAAAATGGTCCAACCATTCTGAAAACGTTTGTCACTTTCTTATAAAACTAAACATGCCCTTACGATAGAACCCAGCGTGGGCACACCTGGACATTTACCCCAGAGAAATGAAAACCGACATTCACACAAAAACCTGTCCGAGACGTTCATAGCAACTTATTCGTAACAGCCCCTGATAGAAATAGCCCAGATGCTCTCTATTAAGTGAACGGTTCCAGAAAAGCTCAGCTATGTCTCGGAATGCGACTCGCCATGGAAAGGACCATGGATACATAATGTGGATGAATATTGAGGGAATTACACTGAGCCAAAAATGCCCATCCCCAAGATTTCATGCTGCATGATTCCACTTAGAGAACATTCTTGAAAGGACAAAATTATAGAAATGACAGACAGAATAGTGGTTGCCAGGGACTAAGAAAGGGGGAGGGAGGAGACAGGTAGGTGTAGCTATGAACAGGCCACTGAGGGATCCCTGGGGTGATGGAAATGTTCTCCATCCTGAGAGCATCAGTGTCAATATCCTCGGTGTGAAATTGTACTGTTGCTTTCTAAGACACGACCACTGAGGGAATCTCAGTGAAGAGCAAAAGAGATCTCTCTGTATTATTTCTTACAACTACACGGGGCTCGACAGGCCTCTCAAAACAAAAAAGCAAAATTGAAAAAACAATATAAATTTAAAAGAAAAGAAATTAGGGAGAGATACCCATAAAAGAAATCTCTGCCCACGCACAATTGGACTTCTAAAGAAAACCAAACGAGAATGCTCCTGCCCTCTGGTGGACTAACTGCCTTTCTTCCTCTTAGTCCCCCTGGGAAATAGAGACGATGCAAGTGATGTTCTGTATCTCCCAGCCTCTCAAAACCGCTACTTTATACCCGTGCCCAAGGCCAAGTTTAGGGGCTAGAAAGAAAGGTCATTATGGAAGAACCTCAAACAGGCCCTGCACCACTTCCCACCCCCACCCACAACCCACACACACACTTGCACCATCCCCCTGCCAAATAAGGGCACACCTTGGAAGCCAGGACTCCTCATATAAAACTCATAATCAAGGAAATTTTTTCCAGGAAAAAACAACTTTTTCACCGAACTCACACTGAATTCTTCTTATAGACATATCTCCCACACAGGTTAAAAACTCCCGTTTGAACTTTCATCCTTCCGGGGATTGGTGGAATCAGGCACTGTCCCTATGCCACGTGACTAAGCTTCTGTAGTGAACCCCAAACTCAAAAGCAGTCACAGAAAAGAATGTACCCTGCATGTTCCTTAAAAACAGTACTTACAGAGGCGACAGAAAACTCATAGAGAGTATAATTCTTTTCAGTTACAGCATCTGAAAGAGAGGGAGGGAGGAGTCCCCATGACGTGGGAAGAAGAGGCGTTTCTCTTCCGTGCAAATTCCTTTGCCGCCGGATCCCTCTTAGCCACGTTACCATGGTTTTGGTCAAACCTCTACAAAGGCTTTCTGGCACCACCAGCTGCAGTAACCGCTCCACCCTCCGAGCTCCGTGGCGCTCTGAAGTACTATTTTGCTGGCATTTAAAATATTGCATCACATTATAGTCACCCCCATGCAAAATGCATCTATCCTGCTGCGCCAGGAGTTCCTCAAGTGCAATGTCTACGTTTTATTGACCTCTATATCCCCTGCATACAGTCCAATGATAAATAGCCAATAAATATTAATAAATGCTAATTCTGTGCAGGGCGGGATTTTCATATAATCATAGACCATAGGCTTATGTGAGGTGCTTACGTGGAAATCCTACAGTGGAAACACATACTACACAAATGAGATCCTTCCCCTCAATAGTAACCAAAGAACTACTGTGCAAAACTACCAGCAAAATGTATTATTAGATATTAATAACAATACCCAGAGGAGAGAGTAATTAAATCCAATAATGTCTGTTGCTTGGATAGAGTCGATAACACACATGCTGATCACCTGATGTCCACTTTAATGCATTGCGCTTGGCCAAGCAAACCTCAGAGTAAACCGGCTCTGAGCTGCAGAAGTAAGCAGCGATGACAGCCTGCAATGACTGATCGCACTGAGCCCCGCGGTGACGGTGCGTGGGGAAGTCTACCTGCAGATTCACCGTCATCCCAGTACAGCTGTCCCTTTGCTTCTCGCTTATGGTCCAAGGCAATAATGAGCCCCAGGGAATTCTTCCGACTGTAAAAGAGCAAGTTGTGGTTTCAGAGAATGAAGAAGAGTTGAGAACTGTGTTAAACCAGCCCCCTTCATGCCCCACAGGCAAGTCATCCAAGTCTCTCCCAGACACTGAGTAGACACCGGCCTTGTTTGTAAAAGGGGAGCGGGATGTGGGCAGACAGCAGAGGTTAGCAGAGAATGAGCATAAGAAGAGTCGAAGGGGAGGGTTACTGCTGAAAACTGGATTTGTAATAACACTAACCATCAAATGAGCACTATTAGGGGCTTAGCATGTGTCAGGAACTCTTCTAAGTGTCTCATGTACATTAAATCATTCATAGTATTCCATTTGATCCTTATAGTAACTCTAAAATCAAACTATCATCATCCCCGGTTTACAAGTGATAAGCAGAAAGACAGAGAGTAAGTGGCCATGATAACACATCTGGTTTGTTGTAGAATTGGGACTTGAACCCAAACTTTCTGACTCTTGACCTGGAAACTATGTTGACTTTGGCTCCTATGCAACTTGCATTCTCTCATGTCTAAGGGACTCCCTTTGAGGACAATTTTTGACTATTAAAAAATCCTCCTGAGCAATCATTTGACTCTTCTTGCAATCTGACTCAATCCATAAGTGAAAGACTATGGAAATGCAAAGGAACAGAAGCTACATTTACCCCCTGCTAAGTGAATTTTAAGATGCTAATTCTGGGTCAACCCTGAAAGGAGGGGAGGAGGATCCCTGACGGGAGATGCCCTCCCTGGGTTCATCGACATTTAGTCCCTATATTCGCCTTTCCCACAATGCCCTGCCTCTTGGAGCTTGAGAGCAGTCCCACTTTGGAAGAGTGAGGAGCTTACCTGGCCTCTGTGGTTGAGCTCGGCTGCTGGGTGGGAAATATGTAGCCCCCTCGAAGGTGAAGTCCTAGCCTATCAGGAGGCAGCAGCATCTGCACCCATTGTTTCCTCCATTGGGTAGCTACTCCCTAACCAGCAAAGGAAAACAGATCCAATCATTGGCTGTTTGGGCTTGAAGGCACCTTGGAGAGCTTCCTGCTTAGCTGCCTCATTTTAAATAAGAGAAAACCAGACACCCTCCCCCCACAACTCCTGCCAAAGTAAAGTGACTTGTCCAAGGAATACGGGTAGTAAGTAGACAGCAAAGCTGAGACTCCCACCCATCTCATTTCTTTGCACGACCCCAGGCTGTGATTCCACCAGGGCTTTCATTCCGTAAGCTGTCGCAGCCTATGTCCAATGACTAGTCCTGACAGCTGCAGGGTGGCCGGGTGGACAGAATGAAAATTCCCATCAACCCGCCCCAGTTATTCAAATTATTTCATCGCACCTTGGGAAAGGGCTTCCACAGGGAGGATACCCACAATCATAATGAGATGTAAAACCTTGTATTATTATCCTTCCCCACGCTCCCAACACAGCTGCTGCCTTAAAACGGTCCTCTGCTAGAGCCACGTCTCTGGGACAAGCGGGCCACCTCACTTACTGTCTCATAGTCATACCAGATGGCGTCTGGTATGTATGCTTTCACTTGGTCCACACCCTGGGGAAACAACAGTAATGAGCGACATTAGCACGCCCCTTTACAGTTTACACACCCCTCCGAACAGTCCTCCCACTCTACCAATAAAAGTACAGGCACTCAGTGAGGCGGAGCCGCACCAGCAATTAAGTTTGTTTTGCTTCCAGGCTCCCGGACTTCCTAAGACACACAGAGGAAGTTCATCCACTGAGTTACTTGTGTGATCTGACAAGTGAGAGGAGACTGAGCTCGTCAGGCACCTGGGAGAGCCTTCCAGCAAGACCACTCACTGGTCGGCTGGACCCGCCATGAGACGGCGGGCGAAAACTCCAGCTCCAAGGGCCTCTGACACGAGAACCTTGGTGATCTTTCATGTTACTGATCAACATCCTGCTGATCCCGCCCCTCCATCCCCCATTTTCTCCACTCACAGCTGCCCCAGATCGCACCATGAACTCCACAGGAACGCCCTCCCCTTACCCTGCACACCTCTCTCCCTCCCTGCTCCTTCCTAACCCCGGTATCACGTCCCCTCTGGTCAAAGGGAAACACAGGCAGATGGCCAGCCCAAGGCATCTGAGGGCCCTGTCAACATCCATATGCTTAAAGACACCAGCTTGAATGTAATCTTGCAAAATGGAAATTGTTTTGCTTGGTCAGGCAGTGGGACCAAGAGTTACTATTTTTCTAATTTCCAAACTTTCAGAATCTTTCTCTCCTTTATACTTAAACTCTGCCAATGCAGCCAAAGACACTCAGGCTCCAGCTTATTCAGCTACAGAGCCATAAGGACGAGTGTGAGGACCCCCCCGACTACTCAGATTATGAACACACTTCGTGTAAAACTGGCGTGATGAGGAGTCCGGGCCCCCATAAGAACTGCTCGTGCACCTCCCATGTAGCTGGGTCCTGGTAGAACCTGGAAAAGAGAGAAGGCAGGTGAAGCCCCCAGGACAGGAGGGCAGCTCACTGCATGTCCGCACTAACAAGGGAAGTGGGAGTATGATCTGAAAGGATGTCTTCGTGGGCCAGGAGACTCACTCGTGGACCAGGGGCCTGGCTACAGTCTCCCCCAGGGTGTGGGCGCGGTAGAAGAGGGTGTAGAGGTAGGGCAGCAGGGTGTAGCGGATGCTCAGGTAATGTCTGGAGGAGTTCAAGAGCAGAGAGTCTTCGCCAAAGGCCGCAGGGTCCTGGTCCTAGAAGGAACCGTAAGCAATCACTAGACATTTCCATCACAATTTAAAAGTTCCCTCTGATAAGAAGCTTTCTCCTATGAAAGGAGTTCCATTCTCGAACTTGAAGCTGTCAAAGCGTTTCCAGAACTGAGAGGAGCTGGGTCCTGCCCCTTCGTTTTACAGATGGGAAAACCACATCAGAGGTTATGTGATTTTCCCAGGGTAAAACTGCAAGTGAGTGGCAGAGTTTAAATTTGACAGGTGTCTTCTGACATGGGTCTGTGGCAGCTTCAGGGTGATAGAGGAACCTCCAGAGGTTGCCAGGGAGATAAAGGGCCTGCCGTGGGCTCTGGCCCTCAGGCCGCTCCAGTGGATTTCCTGTATTGAGGTTTCTCATCCGACATCATTTGGCAAATAATAAGAATAAAGTCATCCTACTACTAAAAGAGAATTTGAAACCCTTTGCCTTAAGCCGCGTATTGCCTAACCACCACGACCTAGAATCCGTCTCTTCTTTCCATGCTCTTTTATGACTTTGAAATTTTACTGATTTTTAAATTTTATTTTAATTAAAGTTGACAAAGAATGTATTAGTTTTAGGTGTATAATGCAATAGTTCAACATTTATATACCTTACAAAGTGACCACCATAGTAAGTCTAGGAACCGTCTATCATCACAGTTATTCTATTATTGGTTCTATTCCTTATACTGTACATTATATTCCCGTAGCTTATTTTACCTATTTTATTTTTTATTGTTACCATTGTTACAGATGTCTCCCATTCCCCACCCGACGCCCGCCAGGCCTTCACCACACTGCCGTCTGCGCCTGTGGGCTACACGTCTGTGATCTTCAGAACTTATGTCTGGTTTTGTGTGTAATGGTGTCACCAGCAAAATTCGTTTTACTTCCTCCGTCCCAAAGACAGCGCCCTCTATTTGTTCTTCAATACACAATGCAAAGCAATCATGAAGAGAGTTTTTAGCAGATTTTTATCTAAGAGCAAAGGAACAATCCTTCTCGAGAGAAATCTAATTCTCTTGGGACCCAGAAACATAAATTTTCCCTTGATGGTGGGCACTCATTTTGTTCATTTTCTTTTTTTTTTTTTATATAAATACAATATTTATTTATTTATTTATTTAAAAAAAATTTTTTTTTTTAAGATTTTATTTATTTATTTTTGGAGAGAGGAGAAGGGAGGGAGAAAGAGCAATGTATGGTTGCTTCTCACATGGCCCTCACTGGGGACCTGGCCCGCAACCCAGGCATGTGCCCGACTGGGAATCGAACCGGGATCCTCTGGTTCCCAGCCCACGCTCAATCCACTGAGCTACAGCAGCCGGGCTTGTTCATTTTCTTTGTACTTTGAAAGTTGTGCATATTCTATTTAGACTTGTCATCCTGCACTGTATTACGGGGACTGAATTTTAGAAAAAAATCTGAATTTATTCCCTTCTTTTGTTTCTTAAGTTGCCCATTTCCCCCTCCAAAGAGAACTCCATGAGACGACTCTGTGCCCCAATGTAGAGTTCAGTGAAAACCCTGAGGCCAAACACTGAAGAAAATAACACTCCACATCCTCCATCACCCTGGCCTCCAACCGAGAAAACCAAGAGCCACCCCGTCCCCCACGGCGGCCACCGGCCACGTGGGGCTACTGAGCACTTGAACTGCCATTAGCAAGACTGAGGAACTAAAATTTAATTATATCTGATTGTACTTAATTTAAATATAAACCTAAAAACAGAATCAATGTAAAATATTTTTTTTCCATGAAACACAACTTTATTGTCTGGTGGGATTACATTTCCCTCCAACTGTTGAAAGTAAAGCACCCAGACTGAGATGCATGACAAGTGTGAAATGCACACTGAATGTTGAAGGCTTGGTACAGAAGGAAAAGGTTATAAAATAGCTCATTACTAATATTTTGTATAAAATACGCATTGAAATGGTGTTCAGGCCCGGCTGGTGTAGCTTAGTGGATTGAGAGCGGGCTGGGAACCAGAGGGTCCCGGTTCGATTCCCAGTCGGGGCACATGCCTGGGTTGTGGGCCAGGTCCCCAGTGAGGGCCATGTGAGGAGCAACCATACCTTGCTGTTTCTCTCCCTCTCTGTCTCCCTCCCTTCCCCTCTCTCTAAAAATAAATAAATAAAATCTTTAAAAAAAAAAAAAAGAAATGGTGTTCAGGATAGATTGAGTTATAGAAAATAAATTAAAAATAATTGCTCCTGTTTCTCTGTGCTTCTTGGACCTGCTTTTAAACTTCCGGGTGTGGCCCCCATGGTCATTTTGGGGTAGGCACTAGTTGAGAGGGAAGAAAACCATTTCTGAACCCGGGCTGCCTGAGTGACCACGTGCTCTTACAGACGAAAGTCCTTCCCGGCCTCCTCTTCACGAAGAGCACCTGCCCCACCTCCCCCTCCTCCCAGCCACCTGCTTAGAAATCAGAAAGAGTCCATCTCTCTCCAGATCACAAACGGCTAGGAACAGCCCAGGGATAAAATCCTTTGAAGATCCGACTACAAATCCCTCCCAGGTCGGAGACATGACATTGGACAAAGTCAGGAACTGCAGCTAAAGTGGTTCTCAGTAAGTTACTCTAGTGAGCCTATTAAGAGCTAAACCACTCAATTAGCAGATTTCTTCATGAAGAGAACGGGTCTCCCACCCGACTTGCTCCTACCATCACCATAAACTTCTCCTTAAGAGGGACCTTGAACCCATTTCTACACGCTTCCAAAATCATCAAGAATGTGATTTTGGATAGAAGAGGAGACAAGTGGGATACGTCGTGAGAAGTAGTGGGAAGTGGTCCCTCAAACCATTCATGGACAGATAAAATGTAACAAGGTGAAAAAACTGTTCAGATCAGAGGCCTGCCCTTCTCTAACTCCTTTCTCCTTGCTCCCCCATGTCTAGGAGTGGGTTCCCTTGTGCTGATTGGAGTAAAGTATCCATGAACTCCAACTGTCCCACCTCACAGAGGTGACAGAGTGTGGGAGCAGCACTGTAGAACTTCAACCGCCCTTGTCAGCTTTGTTGGTGAGTTTCCAACAGATATAATATATATAATGTAATCTCCTTTTCCACACCATCACCCCCATACCCTGCCTTTCAGGTCTATCATCCAAAATTTATCTATTCTGCTTCTGCAATTAGGGCCAACCTGGAGGATTTTCTTCAACCCCTCTTGGAGAACAAGGAGATTAGATAACCCAAGAAGTTTCCATCCCTTTTCGTGGGAACCTTACCCTGAAGCCAGGCCCGTTGTGATTCCTTGAGAGTGGATAAAATGCTCCAAGCTGCATCCACCTTCTGCAGAGCTCTTCTGTGACGTTTTTTGTATAACCACAGATGTTGGCGCCTACCTGGAGTATTAGCACACATATGAGCACAGTGGTCAGTGAGAGAGGAGAAAGCATTGACTATTACCTGAATAATAAGGGAAAAGGGAATCTCTTTTTTCCATCAGGCCATGCTTCAAGAGGTCTCAGGTTTTCAGGGCAAATCTCCCAGCCTAATGGGGGAATAAAACGAGTGTCCACCGTGGACTGACTGAAGAAAGGAAGCCCTACTGTTGAATCAAGGGCTCATCCCCAATATTCAGTTCCCAATTTCACTAACGCTCTGTTCATGGAATTTTTTCTGTGATACTAACACATTTCGCTCGTGGAGCCTTCCTCCTAATTTCAGAGATTCCATGGACAGCAATCCAGTAGTAAAATGCTACTGTCTAATCTTCAGCAAGCAGCTTACACCACACAACAGAAGTGGACTTTTGCAGTACATCTCACAGTGAGATATATGCTCCTTGGTTTTCAGACACCTCAGAGATGGGTGCTGGAAAGAGTGTCCAAGGACAAAGGGTGAAAGCTCCGAGGTGAGACTCACCATGGGGATGCCAAATAGGTTGAACTCAAGGATACTAGGGATGGACCATCGGAGATCATCCCAGGTGGCCGCATTGTCCCCCAACCAATGAGCAGCAAACTTGCCAGATCCGGCAAAAGTAGAACGGGATAGGATGAAGTTCCTCTTTTGGGGGAAGATACTCTTCAGGGCCCTGAAAAGGAGCACAGCCGACCGAATAGGAAGTGAGCAGTGAGTGTCTGGGGCTTCCCCGTTCCCAAGGCAGCAGTGGGTTTCCGATCACACTGAGAAAAGACGGCAGGGCATCATGAAGGTGAGCAGACTAACGCGGCCTCTTTAAGAGCTTCTATCTCACTTCTAGATAAGGTTTCAGACCTCAGATGAGAGAGTACAAGCCTGTACAGTCCAGCACCCCCAAGGGCTATCTCTGGGCTCCCATCCTCCTAATTACGTTTTCTGCATCTTGGACCTATTGTGCTCTGGCCCTTTTGGTCAACAATACATTGGAGCCATGGGTTCTTGACCCTCACCTTTTCCCACTAGAAAAAAATTTCCCAATGTCCCTGGGTTCTGTGCGTTGCTGCCCATTCATAATCCTATTTAGCACGATACCAGCTCAGGTTGGAACCCTGCAGCTGCCACTTGCCTGAGAGGAGATTTTGTGCACCATCTGGGCTCCTCTGAAGCTTCAGAATTTATTATTAGCAATTCCCAATGTAGGAGATCTTAATCTGTGCAAACTAACATCAATTAGAACAAGTAAATCTCAAAAGATGGCATATGATCCTCTGAATGAAGTTAAAAGCAACTAAAATATAAAATATTTTCATGTGTTACATATAAAATATTACCTACCCGATAAAACTATACAGAAAGTAGAGCAAAGGAATTAAAGACGAGGAACTCAGAAAGGATGGGGGGTGGCATAATAGGCAGTGAGATGTAGGCGATTTTCCTAGCTTTTATTCAGAACACTTTCAAATAGGCCTCTCCCTGCGCTTTCCTTTCCTAAACAGTTCACACTCCTCTTTAGAGTTTCAAAACTGAATGATATTACAACTAGAGGATGGTGATAACTGAGCCACAGTGGCTTCTAGCTCTTCACAAGGCAAGCTCGTCTATCATTCCTTCCAACACATGGTCTGGGGCAAGTGCACCCGCAGGCCCTGGGCCGTTCCTGGTGACACCATCACGACCACCGACGCTCCCTTGTCTTCGGATCCCTAAGGATGTCCTGGGGAGTCAGAGTGTGGGACAACTTATAATGGAAAAAGGAGGGGGGGGGTAATTCAGAAATAGAAGACTGGTTTAAGAAAATGAAGTGCCCCATTCCAAAAATTTAATGAGCAAAAAATTGGGGCAGAATGGAGAGGACTCACTCTCCAACTCCTGTCCATTTCTCTTTGATCGGGACTAGTGATGCTCTGCCTTTATTACCACTGGCTAGAGGATTTATTGCACCCTGCAATCACCCGTCATAAAAGAAACACATTCAAGTGGCATAAAGTGAAACCGAAACAATGAAGAATGAAGTTATCTGAGTTTAGGGTTTATTTAGAGTCAGGCCATTCTGGTAACACTGATTACATGACAGTCTGCTTTTTCCAGCTTAGAGGAAAAATTTTGCTCAGACATCCCCAAGTCTCTATTTTGCATCCCTCAGGTTTGGCCTATTTATGGTCAGGTCTTGATCTCTGAGAAGAACTTGTTTCCTTCTGCTTTTAGGCCAGAGGAGAGTGAATTTCATTGCTGTGGTAGACCAGTAACCACTGTCCCCAAGCTTTTCTTCCAGATAAGGTTGAGCCAAACCTTCCTCAGATTTATGACTTAAATTCTCCTGATGGCCAGGTCCCACTGAATGAGAGTCTTCTCTGTTTTTTGAACTAACTCTATCTGATGCTCAGATGCCAAGTTCCACTTATCTCCACTGTTCTCTGGGAACTTTGATCTTTTAACCACTAACCTTAGCCCTTAGGACTTATTAACCAACCCCATTATGATTTTATAGCACTTTTATCACACGGAGACTCTAGCAATAAAGCAATTTGAATCTTTCCTTCCTCCCACGCATCCTCTCTTACTCCTTCCTTCTCACCCTGGCCATTTATCCCCTCTCTCCCCACCTTCCAGTCCCAGGGAGAAGCATCTGTAAGTCGACGTAGATCAGAACAAGACAGGGTGTGGGAAACACCAATCCAACACTCTCATTCCAGAGATGAGGGAACTGTCTTACCCATCAGGAAAGGTCGCGTGAGAGAGAAAGAAGTCAGAAAAGAGAAGATAAAGTCAGAAATGTCTGCCTCTCTTCA
>PVJI01016635.1:0-37763 GCA_004026765.1 Micronycteris hirsuta | reverse complement strand
CAGATAACTGTAATTGAACAACAATAAAGTTATTACTTAAATTAAAATTTAAAATAATGTATTATTAGGTATTATAAGTGCTATGAAGAAAAATAGATTAAGGGATTGGAGAATAACTGATGTATATTTTAAGTGAAATAATTTAATAGGTCTCTTTGAGGAGGTGATATTGGAGACACACTTGATTGAAATGAGTGAGGGCTTTATGCAAAGATTCAGAGGAAAGCATTTCAAGAAAAGGAAAGAGCAAGTCTATGACTAAGGCACAGAGAGGTGTGGTAGGAGATAACAGTAAAGATATAGACATGGGCAGATACTGGAGACATTTATCACATATTCAAACTGTGATATGAACCTACTGGAGAATTTTGAGTAGGGGGAGACATAATTTGATCATGTTGAGACTGATGTGCTTTCTGACTAGAGAATGCATTTTTAGAATGAGAAGAGTGGAGGAGGAAAACCGGTTAGATAATTATGGCAGAAATCAGGAGGAGAAATAATCATTTTAACTGGAAAGTTAGTGATAGAGCTGTGATAAATTATAATGGGATCATAGGGAGATTCTAGCTATATCTTGGAGGTAGAATTCGTTTTTAACATGTTAAATTTAAATAATATTAATAATGATGATAACATGAAATATTGCTACAAATTCACCTTATTTCACTTATTTTTCATCCTGAGCACATGGCTATATTCTATTTCCCAATTTCCCTTAGTTAGATGGGGTCAGGTAACTGGATACAAGCCAATGGGGTGAAGGTACAACTGATACATAGTATGTGAGTCTTCGCTCCTAAAACAGCTCCATGTAGTCTTCTGTGTCCTAGCACTCTTTCCTTACCTACAAGAGGTTGCAGAAGATCTAATCAAGGATTCTCAGAAAAGGAGACAGATCTTATCTAATTTTGGTAATAATAGTAATAATAATGGTGATGACATAGTAAACATTTTATACAGACTGTATGGCATTATTTTGTACTCATATACATCACCATATTTGATACTACCAATGACACTGTGAGGCAAATATCATCATTAGCCTCATTTTACAGGTGCATCTCCAAGTGAAAACCTCTGGTAGACGGTTGTTAAACATGGGATTGAAGTGGTGGAGCACAGTGACTTGGAGCTTGGACTTCAAAGTTACACAAACATAAGTTCCAGTCCTAGCTCTAATTACCAGTAATACAATCCTCTGCAAATTATTTAACTTCTCTGGCTCTCAATTTTTTTAACCTATAAAATGAAGACAATAATATTTATGTAGGTAGTGGTGATAATGAAATAATTTTAAGCATATTCTACAGTATTTTCCAAAGTTGCTTTACATATAACTGATATTGTTATTGCTGTTTTATAAGTTGGAAGGGATAAGAGGCTATATCCCCTGAAAATAACCCTGGCTTATAGAAAAGAATCAGTTCAAAACACAACACGAATGAACATATAGGAATCACAATCAGGAATATATATCCTTCCAGATGTTGACTTAACCCTTTCCTATTTTTGCTACTTGGAAAAGAAAACAGATTGTCTTAATTTGGTTTTCCCTAAAGGAAGACCCTGAGACCCTAAGACCCTGAGGATTCAGTTTATTTGGAAGACGATCTCAGAAAGCAGAAGAGAAAATGAGAAAGAAGTGGGAGGGAATCCAATAAAGAATAAAGTTATTGAACTGGTTATGACTGTGGGCAAATTAATTCAATCTCATTGAGAACCCTATGAGGAATCATGTAGACTGTGCTCAGGATTTTCTATCCAAAGGAGAGTCTGAGGCATTCCTCTTTCTCCTTATTGGCTGAGAGTTGCCATTCAGATGTTAATGCCACCTCCCAGTCCCTGTACCCTAGTACTTTCAGATTGCCTTATGTTTATGGTAGGTGACCTACCATACTTTACAAAAAGTGCTGAGCAATGAAGAAAGTGGGCAGGAACTTGGAATGCAATGCTATCGATATGCAAACTGTTGATAAGAGCCTCAGTCGATATTAGAGTTGAGCCAAGGAACAGGTTTCATGGTATCAAAAGAAATGGTTATGGAAAATTAGCCTCTCCTTAGGATCTCTTGTCTATGAGTACTTAACCTTCCATATTCTACCTGCAACAGGTGAAAAATAATGAGAACCAGTGAGGTGGATCCAAGAGAAAAGTAGTGGTACACTTAGATCTTGGTTTCTGAATGCTTCTGCATAAGAAGGTTGTAGTGGTGACACATCAGAAAGATTTCTTAATCAAACACATTTTGGATATATTGGCTTAAAAAGAATTAAACAGAAGTTATTAGCCTGGGATTTTTCTCATCCTTTAATATGGTAATATCTACAGTGAACACTCAAAGGAATATAATGTTTGGCATTTTCTAAATTTAATTATATATCCGTTCCTATTTCATAATATACTATGGAAATTTCCCAGAAAAGTGTTTCAGAACCCACTTGAGAAAATATTCAGTAGGATCATATCGTCGGATAGAATAACAAAAAAGATCACCTTCCTTGTGATGTAAGTGGAGGGAAGTTCTGAGAGCTAATAAGCAAAATTTTAGGATTAATAAAGGTATTTTCTGGAAATATAGGCTTAAGATATGTCACTGCCTCAAGAGAGGACATATTTCTACTTTTGTGTTTAGATTTTAAGTAAGGATGGTATTGGAAACGGGGTACAGAGATGCTACTGCTTTGTTCTTGTTCCCTTTTCTTGCCCACTTAGACTTTAACTCAACATCCCAGTTCACGGCCCCCAACTTTTGACCTGCCAGAATCTCTCTTGAAGTGCATGGGAATCAGACTGACCCTTATTGTAGGAATTCATTTCTCTTTATATGATTGAGTTTTTGAGGGGAAGGGAGGGAGAGAGAAATGGAGAGAAACACAGATGCAAGAGGAAAACATTGATCAGTTGCCTTCTTGTATGCGCCCCAGCCAGGGACCCAACCGATAACCTAGGCAAGTGCTCTGCCCAGGAATCGAACCTGAGACTTTTCAGTTTAGCGGATAATGCTCCAACCAACTGAGCCACACCAGTCAGGCCTATAGGAATTCTTAAATAAACGCAATAAGCTTTGAAATGACACAAAATGGACAATGAGACAAAATTATGAAAGACAGGAAGGTTTTAACAGAGAGTCTAAAAGGAGTACTGAAATGAAGAGAAATTGAGCAAGAAGCTGTTTCAAATGTCACAAGAGCCTTAGAGATCAGTAACATCAAAAGGAGATGTGTGCACAGCAAGGGTAGTAGAATCGGTTTACGGCATGGTATGAAAAATTCTTTTCCGAGGTTACTTTGACTTCTGTGCAAGGAACAAACAATGAGAAACCTTTGTGTAACTGTATACTCTGTTTTAATCATTAAACTAAAGCAAAAATTGAGAGAGATGATTTTGCGGAATAGTCATAGAGCTTAAGCCCAAGTGTGCATACACTGCTTTTGTCAATACTATCAGTTCTGATGGACAGAATCACATAATTTGATGCAACTGAAATAAGCAATTAAATTAATTAACAATCTAGAGCCTAATAATGAAAAGAAATAGTATAAAAAAGCATGTTATCTGAAACCTGGTCAAGGAGAAAATCAAGAAAGAATATTCAAAATCTAAAAATAAAGAATAACTTTTTTAGGTGAGGACCAAAATTTTTCAAAACATTCTGACTAAAAGCAAGCCCATTTATGAGGACCACAAAGGACAAATCACATCATCATTATTCCCTGCATCTGAAATACTTCTTTCCTGCACTTGCAATGGGCCATCATCTCTCAGCTTAGGAGCTACTTCTCTGTAGAAAATTTCCCATCCTTAGCAGAGATGAGCTTAGCTTCTCATCACTCTTTCAGAAGCGAGGAAGGTGTGGGGGGAATGGGGGAAAAGGTACAGGGAATAAGAAGCATAAATGGTAGGTACAAAATAGAAAGGGGGAGGTTAAAAATAGTATAGTTCGTGGAGAAGCCAAAGAACTTATATGTACAACCCATGGACATGAACTAAGGTGGGGGCGAATTCAGGTGGGAGGCAGTGAGCAGGGAAAAGGAGAAACTGTAATAGCATAATCAATAATATATATATATTTAAAAAGAAGCTTTTCCTGCCTCTGTCACAGCACTTAACATAGTTCTCATTTTCTCACTGGTAGTTGGTTAAAGACAGAGCCTATGCATTTTTTTTTAAGATTTTATTTGTTTATTTTCAGAGAGAGGAGAAGGGAGAGAGAAAGAACAATGTACGGTTGCCTCTCACATGGCCCTCATTGGGGACCTGGCCCACAACCCAGGCATGTGCCCCAACTGGGAATCGAACCCGGACCCTCTGGTTCCCAGCCCGTGCTCAACCCACTGAGCTACACCAGCCAGGCTGTATGCTTTTTTTTTTAAACATTTTCCACACATGGCAATCAACAGAGTTAAAAATTTTAGTTGGTATTTAATAAATGATTAGTAATAGAGTTAATGAATGAATGAACTAATGAATGAATGAATAATACAGTGGTCACTGGAATTAAAGTTAGACTTTGGGAAACATATGAATATTAGTTAATATAGAATTTAATTAAACAAACCAAAGTTCAAACTTTAGTTGTAACCTGTGCAGCTGGAATAATTTTTTTCCTTTATTTCACTTGCAATACCACAAGGTATCTAAAACTACTAAGCACAAATTTAAAATGAATTATTTTCATTTTCATACCTTCTCCAAATTCATGCTTTAGTTATGTTATAGCTTATATTGAAAATGGTCTTTCAATATCTTAATGTCTAATAGCTTGTTTTTTTTTTTAAATCAGCTATTTCTTTTAATGGTCATTGATGTACTAATAAAAAATTAATCTCGGAAAGAAGATCTTACTGAGGACAGAGTAACACATAGTGGTTAACGATGTGGCCTCTTGAGAGCTGTCTAGGTTTAAACCTGGATCTTTCATCTAATAGTTGTTTATTATGTCTCCATCTTTTCATCTGTAAAAAAAAAAAAAAACAATCATACCTGACACATATAGTTTAATGTGAGAATTAAATGAGATAATATATGGAAAACATATAGATCTGTTTCTGACATACACTAAACACTCAATAAATATTAGTACCACTTGATTATCAGTATTATTAAAATGTCCACCACAATATTTGCAGATCCTATATTTTACCTGGAAAACCCTAAAACTAAAACATAAAATTAAAAAAAAAAAAATCCTTGCTGTGCTGACCTTTATTCTCAGGCTCTCACATTGTGGTCTTATTCTCACCTTTGGTGAGATGAATGTTCTTCCCTACTTTATCCATGTGACTGACTTCTATCTCTTGGTCCTGCTCTATAAGCTTCAATTCTAAAGTCCAAGGGACTATCTTCCTCCTAAACTGCATTATTTCTGTTATTAGCCACAAAATGCAGGGGCTTTACTCTCCACAATTTTTGCAAGTGCCTCTAGTGATATTACTTTTTAATTTAGCTTGTGCCTTAATATATTTTTGCTCCTCCTGAACTTCTATCAATTCTTGGAGGAAGTAATAATACATAAAGGGATTTTTGGTCAGAGCATAATTGAGTGATAGAGCAATACTTTACCCTCAAATATAGTCCTCCCTTCATTCGTAAACTGGACTCCCCACACCTGTTCCCTGAACTCATCCTTCATCCAGGCTGGGAAGAAGAGGACACTGTTTTGAAGTTTTATGTAGTCTTAGCCCAGGATCCAACTTACAGCCAGCGACTGTCTCATTGGAATTGGTCCTATCGGGTACAAGGAGCCCTCCGGTAAATGACACTAGAGTCAATATTGCCCCAACAGTCCTGGATATGCCCAAAGTCTGAATAAGTATACAGCGTAGGCCCTGACTAAATTCTTTCTCTATAAGGATATTGTGGTCCATGCTGGTGCCATAAGAAGCATAACATGATAGGTCAAAAAAATTCATCCGGTATTTGAAATTGGATCCAGAAATATCACCTCTGTCACAAATTATAAATAGGATTAGTTAGTTTTTCTATTGTGATTTTCATTTCCTTATCTCTAAAATGGGATATTCATTTATTTTTTTATCAATTTTACAGAGTTCTCAAGAGAATAAAGTGAGATTAAAAAAAAAAAAGCCTTGAAAATTAGGATGTCTGCATAGTTAAGTAGGAGGAACATCGAATATCAATTCAGAAAGACCAGGGTTTGTAGGAACATTTTGCCTCTGTTTAAGAGGATAGAACTAAACTGGGGACAAGCTTTGAAGCCATCATCTGTAAAAGACAGGGTTAAATGGTTTCCTCTTAGAATTTTGTGATTAAATTAGAAGTACTAGATGCATTAGACAAGATTCCTAGAATAAAGAAAACATCCAATAGCAGCTGATTGTCTGTCTCTTCCTCCAAAACAAACTAAACAATTACAGAAATTAAATACACTTATCATTATATAAATATACCAAGAGTATGAGTACATAAACTTTAGCTTGTATAATGTGCTTTATTCTAATATATCATTTAAAATAATCCTTTGAAGTATTCCTTTCCAGTCCGTAACTTACTGGTCACATTCTCTGGGCAAAGCAGAAAATCTAATTTTTTTCAGTTTTTGTTTTTTTGTAAACATATTCTAAATAACTGTTCCTAATACTTCTTTTCTATTTCTATATTGCCTTTAATATCAGTATTTTTGTTTGACTCAGAGAACAAAGGACTGTACCTATAAATTTCCAATAGTCTCTTGACATAACGTCATGTTAAGACTTCATTCTTTCCATTGTAAAGCACATTGCATTTTTTTTCCATTTCCTTCATGAGATCTGAAATTTTCTTAATCAAATTCTTTTTTTTTAAATTTATTATTAGAGAGAGGGGAAGGGAGGGAGAAAGAGAGGTAGGGAAACAGCAATGTGTGGTTGCCTCTCACATGGCCCTCACTGGGGACCTGGCACGCAACCCAGGCATGTGCCCTGACTGGGAATCAAATCGGGACCCTTTAGTTCCCAGCCCGCGCTCGATCCACTGAGCTATACCAGCCAGGGCCTTAATCAGATTCTTGATGCAGTAACACTTAAAGGGAAAGCAAAGTTTAGTATTTTATTGAACAAGACTTCCAAAACTTGTAATTATTTTTGAGAAATGCACTGTCTATTTCTGACAAAGATATTCAAGGTAGGGGTTGTGTTCTATCCTTCTATGCAATAAGTGACTGGAAAAATGTTTAAGATTTTTAAAGTAATAGACACATGCTGAGTTCCATTAAAAGAAATCATGGTATCAATTTAATTTTTTCTGTGGGTTGTGAAAATACATTTAAAGAACTTTATCACAATATATGTGATTGCGTATTCAATACATACAATATGCTTTTCAAAAACATCTTCTTTGTTTCATAGTTAACCTTGCTGCTGTCATGCATATCACACCAGGACTATTCTTTTGTGTCTCCATAGGAACTCTTTTCTTGTAACCTTCAGTAACTATACACATCAAGGAGGTAAAATACCTTGAAAACAAGGTACTCAGCGGAAAGTTGTATGCCTCCTATTCTGCATCCCTCTCAGTCTCTGAAAAGTTTCATTTAAACATCTATGTTAATGATGTTATGTGTGGGCGTCTTTTTCACTTTCAGGGCAGCTGAATAAACTTCCTTAAAGAGACTAAAATTCAATTGCAACCGAGTTAAGGACACTGGTAATTATAAACAGAATTTATGAAAAGGTGTTTACTCCTCTATGACTTGAAAACCGTGGCTGTGACACAGGATGTTTTGTCATGAATGTATCCCTACTGATTCAAGGAGAGCAAAGGTCTTTGCATGCCCACACTCAGATGAGCCAAATTCATTTTGTAACATTGTACATGCATATTATACACACATATTGCATAAATATTTGATGCAGAATTCATGCAGAGGCCATTTCTAATTATTATTGAATATAAAATGCTTTCATATTTATTAATTAGACCTCCAATCATGTTACAGTCACTGGTATTGAGCAGGAACTTAAAAAATCCAACAATAGGTCCTGGGTAGAATGTTGACAAGATTTGTACATATAACCTTACAGATCAGAAAGGCAACACACATCGTGTCTGTGCCCCATATTTTTATGGAAGTGAAATAACCCACGCAAGAATGAGCCATGTCTCCAAAGTTCTTGTGGAGCTAACATTCAATTACATTTCATATTTGAGGTTAATGTTAAGTCATGCTATGTTTTCAATATGCCAGTGCAACAACAAAGTGGTGGGTTTCAAAGACATGGGAACCAATTTACTGAAGATGAATAAAACTTAACTCTAAATTCATTAACATTTACTATACCTTTAAAAAAGGTTACCTTTCGAGGTTCACTGCACCCCAGAGAGAGGCTCTGGTCCCCACAGAGATGATTGGGCCAAGCAAAGGGCTGGGGAACCATGGTGTCTCTGAGTTTCTGTATGGCACACATGGTAATCTATTGTCAGAACATGTGATGCAACTCCAGGAGACAGACCACTTAGAATTAATATGATTAACTGAATTTTTAAAAAAAGACTCAAAACTCCTATGATCAGCTAACAGAAGGATCAGCATTACTTTGAACCACAAAGTAATAATATGTAAGTTTCTCCTCATTTGGCTCCTCAGGGTCATTTCGGTTGTTGAGATTACATTTTGAGGACATACGGAAAGCAAACGTCCTTCACTGTCACAATGTATGTATGGGTGACATCCACCAAGCTAATACCATGAAACTCCCTCATTTTTTACTTTTAAAGGCACTTTCTATATTGTTTTTTATGGCTATACAAGAAAAACCATATGTCCTGTCGTGGATAGCTCACTTAATCAGCACACTGGTAATAATGCCTGCCAAGAACCAAAGCCCTCTACTGGGAAAGCAAAATAGTAGCTAAGTGTAACGCAAAGTAAGACCTAAAATGATACTAATTAGTTTTTTGAGCTTCATTTTTCTGCCTTTTAATTATTAAATAATATGAATTTAAAAAATCAAAGCCCTCTACTGGGTAAGTTTTGCATCTGTTCATGTTAGCATGCATCTTAGAAGATGAAGTGTCAATGACACAATGGACCAGCCTAGCAACAGTGGATAAATCTCTTCCCAAAACATTTCCCATAAACACACACACACACATACATTATACAGTAGGTCGGCAGTTATGTTTATTCTTCACTCACTCCATGTTTATAAAAAATAATTGATCTTAAACCACTAAAAATCTATTTATTTGGGTATGAAGGGATACAGAACATCGAAACAGCATCTTGATCATTTAAACACAAAGTGAATTTAATCCAGCTCAGTTGTATTGCCACTCTTACCTTAGACTGCACCTTCTGTTTGTTATTAAAAACATGAGTTCTAAGGATGTGCCAGTTAATATATTCTAATAGTGAAATAATTTTTGATTTAGTAAATAGACCAATTGTTGTTTTATTAGTCAAGTACAATTATAAAAATAAGAAATAATGTAATTGTAACGAAATTATATTTGAGTTAATCTAGAAACTAGAAAACATTTTTATATTAAGTCCATATCACATATTAAAACTCAGGTTTGGTTCCTTTTGCAACATGAAAATCACTTTTCCTAATCATAAATTAACACAAGCTGTTAAAGTATATGGTTTGTTTTTCAAAGAACAACAAAATGATCTTCATTCTCAGGATTGCTGTTGCTATGCAGGGTCTTTTGTGGTTCCATATACATTTTTTTAAATATTTGTCCCAGTTCTATGAAATATGTCATTGGAATCTTGATAGGAATTGCATTGAATCTATAGATGATTTTGGGTAGGATAGGCATTTTAATAATGTTAATTCTTCCAATCCATGCACATGGTACATTTTTCCACTTATTTGTATTTTCTTCAATTTCTTTCTTCAGTGTCTTATTATTTTCTCAGTACAGATCTTTTACAACCTTGGTTACTTTTATTCCTTGGTATTTTATTAATTTTAAAGCAATTGTGATTGGGATTGTTTTCATAATTTTCCTGTTAGTTCATTATTGACACATAAAAATGAAATTGATTTCTAGATATTAATTTTGCATCCTGCTATTTTGCTGAATTCATTTATCTGTCCTAGTAGTTGGAGGAATCATGCTACCTAGTATCAAACTACCCTATAAGGCCATAGCAATCAAAACAGCATGGTATTAGCATAAAAACATTTACTTAGAGCAATGAAACAGAATAAAGAGCCCAGAAATAAGCCCACACCTTTGTAATCAATATTTGACAGAGGAAACAAGCATATACAATGAACTGAAGACAGTTTATTCAATAAATGATGTTGGGAAAATTGGATACATTTTCAGGTAGATACATGCAGAAAAATTAAACTAGACCACCTTCTTACAACGCACACAGGAATAAATTCAAAATAAATCAAAGACTTAAATGTTAGATTTAAAACCATAAAAGTCTTAGAAGAAAACATAGACAACAAAATCTCAGACATTATTCATAGCAATATTTTATCAGATATATCTCCCTAGGCAAAGGAAACAAAAGAAAAAAATAAACAAATGGGACTACATCAAATTAAAATGTTTTTACATAGCAAAGGAAAACATCAACAAAATAAAAATTCAACTCACAGAATGGGAGAACGTATCTGCCAATACATCCAAAAAAAGGTTAATATCTAAAATTTATAAAGAACTTACAAAACTCAACACCAAAACAACAAACAACCCAATTAAAAAATGTGCAAAGGACCTGAATAGAGACTTCTCCTAAAAGAACATACAGATGGCCAATAGACATATGAAAAGATGTTCCACTTCACTAATCATCAGAGAAACACAACGAGATACTATCTCATACCTGTCAGAATGACTATCATCAATAAATGAACAAACAACAAGTGCTGGTGAGGATGTGGAGAAAGGGGAACACTTTTGCACTGTTGGTGGGAATGCACATTGGTGTAGCCACTATGGAAAGCAGTGTGGAGATAACTCAAAAAAATTAAAACGGATCTGCCTTTTGACCCAGCAATCCCACTTCTGGGAATATATCTGATGAAACACTAAACACTAATTTGAATGAACATAAACACTCTTATGTACACTGCAGCTATATTTGCAATCACCACTATATGGAAGCAGCCCAGGTGTCCATCAGTAGATGAGTGGATAAAACAACTATGGGATATTTACATAATGGAATACTACCTGGCTGTAAAAAAAGAAGAAAGTTTTACTCTTTGTTGCAATGAGGATATACTTGGAGAACGTTATGGTAAGTGAAATAAGTCAGCCAGAGAAACACAAATACCATATGATTTCACTTATGCAGAATCTAATGAACAAACTGAACTAACAAGGTAAATAGAAACACTCATAGAGAGTAGGATGACAGCTCAAGGGGGAGGGGGATGGTAAAGGATGGAGGAATTAAGCAAAAAGGAAAAAGGACTGATGGACCTGGACAACAGTGTGGTGATTGCAGGGGGAAGGGGAGGATAAGGGGACTAGGTGGTAATAAAAAATATATAATAGAAAAATGCAAAAAATAAAGAACACCAGAATGAAAAAAAATTAGTCTCCTTTAATTCAAGCAAGCATTGACATTCTGACACTGAATAGAGCACAGTATTTAAGGCAGCAAGAATGACCTTCAAATCAGTACACGAGATGGTTATGAGGTATATTTCAAAACTGTTCATCAGGATTTCTTTTCAGACTTTCCTTCTGAAGGACAAACATCACCTTGCCTTGTTTATTTTATAGTAGTCATTCATTACAAGAGAAGTAGAAAGAACAAAACCAAATGTTGAGGATTTTTAAATATGCCTTTCGAATTGCCATTAAGAACTTTCCCCAATCTATCCATCCAGGAAGCATTATTCTGCCTCATCTATATTTCATATGTTTTTAAACTTCCTTTAGTTTTCTCAAATGCTTTTCAAAAAGCTCCAAAATGTTTCACTGTGAGATGGTATTCCTCTTCTTTCTCTGGGATGCATTGCTTCTTTATCATTTTTATTTTATTCTTGTCTTCCTTTTTCCTATGATGAAGATTGGAGATATCAATAAAACTTTATGCAAAATCATTATTTCTATTAACCATCAGATGTTTATGAGAAGAACAGCAAAACAGAAAGCCTTCCTGATAAAAGTTAATTGTCAGAGTTTCATTCAAAGGACATATGGAAAAAATTGTTTGGAGAACAGGCATAAGAACTTAAAAGGTTAGCAACAGTCACCAGAAAATGATTCTGGTGAAGAACGAGGACAAGCCAGATTTCACTACAGCGTGAATTTCCAACTGGACCATCCATAAATATTAATCTTAGGTCATTTTTCTCCCTCTATATTGAAGTGATCTGCAATGTCAACAAATAAATGCTTTTCGCAAGTCTAATAGGGAAGCTGATTTGCCTACATGCTCCCCTAATTGTCACAGGCTACTTTTCCCCAATCCTTATTCAAGAGAAAGGTCTACTCAGAAAAGGCTTACACAGAGTCACAGGAAACAGTTACTTGTTCTAACCATCATAAATTTTTTAGTCATAAATATACACAAGTATTCTCAAATAATAAAAATTCACAAGGCATTTGAAGAATATTAACAGTGGGAAGGACATAGAAATAATGAATCACAATAGAAAAATTTTCAATCACTTTGAATAATATCTTAAATTGTTTTCACAGGTGACAAAAAATTAATCAGAAAACAAGGCATTCATTGTGACTTTGTACAAATATGGAGTGGATGGCAGAAAAGGTAACATGGCTTAAAAATCAAGTGACTGATTTTAAAGATGAACTGTAAGATAATGAAGTAAAAACAGACACCAAGAAATTGAGAAAATATGAAGAATGCAGAAAGTCTGACAGTCACCTAAAATAGTTTCAAAGAAGGAAACAGAAAATATGAAGAGAGAGACCAGTAAGAATACAGTAGAATAAACCTCTAATTTTAAAAACTTTTAGATTGAAAATCCTGGAGAATTTATGAGGAAAAAAGACCACTTCTAGACACAATATTGTGAACTCTAAGAATAAGAAAAAAAATCTGACATTTATTTTTACAGAGACATAAAAGTTACTTACATGGAAGGGTGTGTTCACTAAATACTTCTGGAACACAGAGTGAAATCATATAGTGATAAGGATGTTCTCATAGGAAATGAGTTTTTAAAAAAGTCTCCAAATTCTGGGTCAAAACTGTTTGAAATACTAAATTGTCTAATTTGCCAAACTACCAAGCAAATATGAGAACAATATAGAATCACTTTTAGAGTATAGCTTTATAATGTCAGAATTTAGAAAATTTACCATCCATGCACCATGTATGACAAAAAATTCTTGTAAGAAAGTGGCTAGATAATAAAGGAGGGTTAATTTAACATTAACATCTGGAAGAGGGTTTTTTTTGAAATGTGAATTTTTAATTCCCTATGATCATATATTTTTCCTATTCATATTCTTGACATCATAGCACAAAATATATAGAAAATCATATTGTGAATGCTGTCTCTTAGTATTTGATTGTTTGGAATTAGTTTAAACATTGCTCAGAGGACTTAATGTTTAAAACACAGAATGAAATGATATAAAGTCTAACAACAGAAAACTGGCAATATAAGTAACAAAAATTGAGAGGTAAATTGAAGAAGTGAAAAAAAATTGAGTTGCACATTTCTTATATTTTTATGGCAGAGATTCATTAGGTACAATTAGTCCCAGAGGTTCCTAAGCTTATCCTCATTTTTTTTGAATTCTCATTTCTTCTTTCTATTTTGGTTGAAAGTTTATTTTTTTCTTATGTTCCAAATTGTTTATTTGAATCCTGGCTTCCTTCCCTGTAGATTTTTCTTTTTATCACTTAGTGTAACATTCATTTCTTCCTTTATTTTGTTGCTGTATGCAATGAGTTCTTTGAGCATCTTGATCACTAATAGTTTGAACTCTGTGTCTGATATGTTGGTTATTTCCATTTCTTATAGTTCTTTTTCCAGGATTTCATTCTGTCCCTTGATTTGGGCCATATTTCTCTATGTCTTCAATTTGGCAGCCTCCATGTGTTTATTTCTGTGAATTAAGTAAAGCTGCTTTGACTCCTTTTTAAAGGCACTTATAAATTTTGTGGAGTGGAGCCATAGGTAATTGCCAGGGTAGGACAACCCACTTGATTGCTTTGTGGCTCTGTGTGAGGGGAGGGCTAGGAGAGGGTACTGTGCTGTTGCCTGGCTTCTGGCGGTTTGCCCGGCATTCTCCCCATTTCCAGTAACTTCATCCACTACCCTTATACAACTGTTGCTCTTCCTGCTGAATCTCAGAGTGGGTGGGTTTATGTACATTTTAAGACCATGTGGGCCCTTTATGTGGAGATTCCTGAAAATCCTGCAGTTTCATCTGTTGCCCCAACCCCCACTGGTTTTTGCATCCAGAATTTATGGGGATTTATCTTCCTGGCACTGGAACCCTGAGCTGTGTGGTCTGGCATGGGGCTGGGATCACTTACCCCCAAGGTATCCCTCCCGATTTTTATCTACCACACATGAATGTGGGACCTCCTGTGCCTGTTCTGCTGCTGCCACCACCTCTCTGTGCCACACTGTATCTCCTTGCTTCCCTGTCCATCTCTATGTCTCTGCCCCTCCTACCTGTCTGAATGATTGTGGCTATTTTAAATCCTTGGTTGACAGACTTCCATACAGTTCGATTTTCTGACAATTCTGAGTGTTATTTGTTTTGAGATTTAGTTGTAATTCTGTTTGTGGTTGTGCAAGGAAACAAAGTGTGTCTACCTACTCCTCCATCTTGACCGGCAGTCTCAAGTAAACTTGGGTTTGAATTCCATCTTTATCCTGTACACTAACTCAGTTAAAATAATTATTCAAGATAGCACTGCTCTTGATTTAGTTTCCTCACCTTCAAACACAGATAATAAAAGCATTTGCTTGAGGTTGTATTATGACATAAGTAAATATGCTTTTGCCTAGGATCTTCCATGATTCTTTCTATGGTTTAGAATAAGCAAATAAAAAGAATAATTTAGGTAAACATTATCATTGTCATTACTAAGTACAATTTAAGATATAGAACAATAGCAATTCCTTTCTTGAGAACACATGAAAATGTTAATTCATATTTTAAATCGTAGAGCTATTTGTGTGAAGTAAAGATTCATGAACAATTATTTATCATAGATCAGGTTTTAGAGAATCACATATAAAGGTCAAAAAAAGACCTAACATTGTCAGTTGAGCTCTCAAATTTGGATGGGTGACAAGAGATCCTTGTTTTACTATTTTAATGTTTCTCTCTTAAAATTTGGTACTAGGGACTCTAGCAGATTGCCTCTTCCATCAGTGTGACATAAAGGACCAATGACTCTATTAACTGTCATACTTTATTTTTTTCAGATGCTAAAGATGTTACAATGAAGAAGTAATTTTGACAAGCATACAATTAAAGGAGGTAGTTTTCTATAGAAAAAGGTCAGATTTTTAGATATGCCCTGAAAGCATAAAAAAATGTGCTATTCAAAACCAAAGTGAATTTTTCTTATTTCTTACATTCCTTTGTTATTATAACTCACTTTCTTTTTGACTACATGCATCAACCAGTGCACAAATCTTCTCCACTAGTCATTTGGTTCTAGGAAACAGACTGCACTTGAGAAGAAAATGTGATTCAGTATTTCCCCTATAAAAAAACCTAGCCTGTTATCAATTTTAACTTGTTTTTAGATTTACAGTGAAGATAAAAATGTACACATTGAAATGTACATTTTAGTAAACTGGGTTTTCCATTAATTACTAGGGAGACTTGTGGAAGTTGTGCTGAAGGGTGTGCACAATAAAAGACATCCTTTCTTTTATTCAACATTTTTTTATAGACTCTGTACTTGTAGAAGGTCACTTTTTAAAAAAAAGATGTTATTTATTTATTTTCAGAGTGAGAGATACATCAGTTTGTTACCTCTTGCACTCTCCCCAAATGGGGGACTGGGCCCACGACTGAGGCATATGCCTTGATCATGTAATGTTTTGCTTTGCAGGATGATGCTCAACAATCCAAGCCATACTGATGATGGCTAGATCACTTACACTTGAGGCTCATCTGAAACTAGATTCTTATTGCTCTCCACACCCTTGTTGTATTTCAGTATCCATTTAAGTCCTATCCTTCTCAATTCATTGAGTATCTGATGAAGAACATACCCTCATTCATTTTTGTGAAGATCTAAGTTAGATTCGACATTGTTTTTCCAAGTACAGCTTATTCCATAGAGACCATTATTTTACTTGGTTTATTTTCCTGGAACTTCCTTTAACATAGACTGTCTCCCCAAATCAAAGTTTTTAATTATTTATAATAAGTGTTTCTAAGTAGAATTAATGTACCAGCACTTAAAAGTCAATTCCCTGGCTCCCTAAGGAAACTCTCCTTCTCACACACTGCACTTAGCTGATATAGACTATGAAAGTATCTGTAGTTAACTATACTTGGCTCCTCAACTTTTTGCTGTTATCTTTTTTCTGTGTATATAAGATAATAAGGATATGATCTATTCTTAATGTTGTTGCTGAATGCACTCTTCTCTATGACTTGATTGACTTGTTGGAAGGAATTCTGAAAAGCACTCACTTGAGACAGCCACTGTTCTGAAAAAAATAAAAAACAGACCTTCTGTATAATGAGCTCATCTATATTTCAATCTTGTGTACCTTTTTGAATTCTGCACATTCTTTCCAAGATGGACAAAAACATTGTCTATTTGGCATGTGGACAAGTGGCATGTGGACAAGTGGTCTTAATTGCATTTCACACTTTCTTCATGTAATTTTTTTTTAGAAATGCTAAAATAAAGAATTTACCAAGTGTGAAAAAATGCCTCCCCTTCTATTCCCAAAGTTTTACTTTTCTTAGCTTTCAAGCAAGATCTGAAAGTTCCATTCCTTCCCTCTGTTTGAGCCAAAACAGAGTCTGAAAGAGTTTTAGTCACTCTGCTCCTACACCTTCACATCGCATTGCTGCCTGTACCTCTTCTCCTCTCTACCAGCCAAGCCTAGACTTGATTCCACCAAATGTTTTTCTTTAATGACACCATACATTCTTCTAATTCCCAAACCCCTCCTACCCATCTTCCTTACATAATTTGTGATCCACTTTCCATTGTTTGAGGATGTGTTTCGACCTTATTTTATACTATGCTTCAGTGGGACAATTTATCTGTTTTTATTCACAGATCTCAAATGTAGAATGGCTTGAACCTCATAAAAAATTACTGAACTTAGAATATCTGGGTTTAACTCTAAATCTGCCACTTGCAATGATTAAAAATTTGGTAAATTATTGAAATTTTCTAGGCCTTAGTTTTCTCACCTCAGAATTAGAGATAATAATACCTATTTCATGTGACTAAAATTAAATTAGAATATCTGGAAAATCCTTGCAACCTTCCTAGAATAAAGTAAATATTCAATAAATACTTACTCATTCTAAACAAGCATTGTGCCTCTATTCATGTTGAGTATCTCTATCTCTTTCAGTCTTAGTTGTAGTAATTCTATTAAAAGTGTGAGTATATTTTGTAACAGGTTATAATCCATTCCATTAGGGATCACCACATCTATAAATTTCTTTGAGCCTATGCCCTTTCTCCCTTGGAGTAAGAGTCAATGTATTCTGGGACAATAAAATTAAGGTTCCTAAAAAGGCATCTTTTCTACAAGAATCTAAAAAACATGTTCTTAAATTTTGTTGAAAGAACAAAAGAATGAATGTTTTCTGTATACAGATTATCTGTATAGAACTGTTCTGTGTATTTTAGTACAGTTACTGATTTCTTTCCTACTCAAATGAATTAATTTATACACTCATCCCATGATTCGGAGACTACTTTGGCATTGAACTTTGTGTATGATCGCATTTTAGGCACTGATGCACATTAAAAATGGAATAGACAACGGTTCTTATACTCAAAGAATTTATGCTTCAAAACAGGGGTCAGCAAATTTCTGAAAGTGTAGATAGTGATTATTGTTTGCTTGTGGACCATATAGTCCCCATGACTACTATTCAGATCTGTTATTGCAGTGTGAAAGAAGACATTAACAATACATAAATGATAGGCATGACTATATTTCAATAAAAATTTATTTGCAAAAACAAGCAACAGGCAGCTGGCACACTTCTCTAGTTTACCAAACCCTACTCTAGAATATACTGATACTACCACAGAATGACATTACTTGCATTGTTTAAATACATGAAAAATAAAATTGAGAGGGGAAAATATTTCTTTGTATAAAGTGTATTATACATTTCAGGGGGGTACCTAATTTTAAAGATCTCTCTCTCTCTCTCTCCCTCCCTTCCTCCCTCTCTTCCTTTCCTTCTCTCTCTCCCTCAGGTATATTCCTTCCATGACTCAAGAATAAAACTTCTAATTTCATTCTTTCCATTTATTTGGATACACCCTAAATAAAAAGAAATGATGATGATACCATAATTCTTAGAAGTCTTTTTATCTAGCTGAGAGAGTCTATATAGAATTTCCTCAAATTTTTCTTAAATTTTAACGAAGGATCTTACAACAGCACCTTTGAGATCTTGACCCTGAAATCATGTTTTATGGGTAAAACCCTGGATTTGATCATTTCCTGAAGCTATCTCATTCTTTAAAAATCTTTTTCCAGGAAAGAATGGTTTTATTTTTAAACCCAGAATAATGTAACTCAAAAATGTTTCCTTAAAATTCTATTTGAAAAAATTAAGCAATTTTTTCTTTATACATAAACTTATACACTGCTTAAATAAACAAGATGGTACTTTCAACATTCTTTCTGAAAAGTTTCTCTAAAAATTTAATTGACCAAATTCACATGTATATTTTCTACCTTCCACAGTACCACAAGTTGTCACCTGTAAAAAATTTCCTTTCTATTTTTACAAACTTCACTAACAATCTCCTTGAAACAATTGCAGATTCAACCTTAGCAGACCCAGAGCCAACATCACATATTTGAGGTCTTCCTTTCAGCATCCTACTTCTGAAAACAAAGTTTGTTCTTGTTTGTTATTGAGGCACAAAAAACAACCCCGAGACTTAGTGGCTTCAAACAGTAGTTTATGTCAATTATATTTCAATAGAATTGGGAAAAACTATTTTTCATCTTTCTCATTTTGTAGATTTATTTGACTCAGCTGGACAGCTTTGCTTCACTCATTTTGAAGCAAAGTCATCTGGATTTCCAAAGTCATCTAATATCCAAAACAGCTTATTCAGCGCTGGTATGCCAGCTACTGGCTGAATGTTCAGCCGGGACTATCAACCCAAATGCCTACATATTGTCTCTCCTTGTGCTTTGTTCTCTCACAGCACAGGAGCTAATGATTCCAAAGGAAGTATTCCAGGATAGTCCCGGTCCTGAGGAAGCAAAAGCTTCTGGTACTATTAGAGACTCAATGTGGAACTCGAAGAAAATCACTTCTGCCATTTTCCATTAGTTAAAGCACAAAGCCTGCACATACTTAAGGGGTGGGGAAAAATCTCCCTCACTTAGCATGTGATGACAAAGTATCAGAGCCATTTTTATTCAACTATGTCTCAGGTACTGCTTTCATACTGGAGATGCAGAAGTAAAAAAAAGAAAACCTTTGCCTTCTGTGAGCTTACAACTTAGTTAGGGATTATATACTCACTTCCTATTCTCTTTACCACAATACTTATCACTATCTAACTTACTATATATTTAAATTATATACAAAATTTATATATGATAATATATTAAAATTATAAATAATACATAAAATATATAACTTAAAAGCTTAAAAGCTATACTTATATATAAATAAGTATATATATATAAGTATTATATAACTATATATAGTTTATATATAAGTATAACTTTTAAGCTTTTAAGTTATATATATTTTTATATATTACTTATAATTTTTAATATATTATAATATATAAATTATGTATATAATTTAAATATATAGTAAGTTAGATAGTGATAAGTATTGTGGTAAAGAGAATAGGAAGTGAGTATGTGTGAGAGATATAGTATTAATAGGGCTCCAAGGAAGACAACCACAAGGAGATATCTTATTAGAGTAAAAACATAAAGAAATAAGGGAGCAAGACATAGGGACATCAAGAACAGAGCATCCTAAACAGAATTACTACAAAGGTTCTGAGGTGAGAGCATGTTTGTTTAACTAACAGCATTGAGACCAGTTAGTATGAGTAGATACCATAGAGTTTAAATAAAACCAAATCACAGAGGATCTAGTTAGTCATATTCAGAAGATAGATTTTTACTGATAATGAGACAGAATGACATTAGAGCATTCTGAGCAAAGAAGGTGCATTATCTGACTTAAAGCTTAATATAATTGCTCCGGATCCTGGCTTTAGAATAGACTATGGTACTTAGGAAGGAAGCAGCAAAACTACTTAGCAGTCTATCGTTGCAATCCACTTGACAGACGATGGACTACAGATGGCTTGGATGGAAAGAGATGTAGTAAATATTGGATATCTTTTTAAATTTAGCAAACAACATTTTGAGAATTTTGATATGGATTGTGAGAGAAAAAATGAATCAAGGATAACTTTGGCCTGAGTAACTAGAGGAGAATAGAGTTGCCATTTACTGAGCTGGAGTGACAGTAAGAAAAACTGATTGAGGGATAAAAATAAAGATATAAAATGCTCAGTTTATTTTTTGTAGGATGTTGAGAGTAAAGTTGCCTAATAATCATGAAAGTAAAGTTGTTAATGAAGCAGCTGGTTA
The DNA here is from genome assembly GCA_004026765.1 of Micronycteris hirsuta. Classification (NCBI taxonomy): domain Eukaryota; kingdom Metazoa; phylum Chordata; class Mammalia; order Chiroptera; family Phyllostomidae; genus Micronycteris; species Micronycteris hirsuta. The sequence goes on along the minus strand of PVJI01016635.1, from coordinate 17,031 downwards.
TACAAGTTGGATTTAGGTAAGAGGAGGCATTATGTAGCGATGAGTATAGCAGTCACCCACCAAGGTGACGTGCAATGACCCACACTTTCCGGTATATGTGCTCTCACATATTTACTCTCACAATGAATCAAAGCTAACCCTGTATGAACAATAGTATGTGTCAGAAACGAGAGTGTGTAGCTTCTCCAGGTAGGTTGTAAAAAGGCATTGGAGCCTCTGTCTTAGTATCTTAAATTGGTTGCTATTAAGGGAAGCAACACCCCATGCCATGAGAGCCCTGTGAAGAGGTCATGGAAAGAGAAAAGAAAGCTTCTGGAAACTAGCCAGCACCAATTCATTTAAATGAGCCACCTTGATACCAGATCCCTCAGCCCTAGTCAAGCTTTTAAGTGACTGGAGTCTCCACTATGTCTGATAGTAACCTCATGAAACACCCTGAGCCACAAATATGCAGCCAAGGCACTCTTGATAAGTGACCCTACCAAAAGAAAAACCAAAACCAAAAAAAAAAAAACCACAAAAACAAAAAGCACTCTTAAAAGATTAATTTCATATTGTCAAACAATCATGTGTTGGAATGATTTGCTTTGCAGAAACAAAGTAAAAATATATATTTTGGTACCAGGCATAGGAGGCCATCATAATGAAACCCAAAGCATGTCAATTTGCAATTAACAGACAGAGCTAGAGGAATACCAAGAGTAGTATTAGATAAATTGTAAGGGGCCAGGAGATATGTCAGCAAGACCCAATGTTTCTCAAATAGACTATGAGCAAAGACTTTAATGAACATGATGAAATGTTATTGGAAGTGGGAGAAAGGGGGATTGTTATGTAGTAACTGAAAAATTGGCAACATCGTTATCTGCAATAGCATGGGAAATACAAAATATACTAGATAAACAGGTTTATTTAGCTAAAGATATTTCTAGGTAGATGTTGAAAGTATTAGCTATCTTCTTGCTGTCTATAGAAATTGAAGATGAAAATGCAAAAGGAATGATGATTAAATATATAAATCAAGGTAAAGGAGAGTTTGTTGTGACAAGATTTATTGATCATGGAGGCTTTTTTTCTAACTGAGTAGACCCCCAACACAGTTCATAGGAGACGCAAAAATATTTTTAAGTGAATTGTGTTTGTGGAAACACTGCTTGCTTGGAAGAAAGGATTATGAGATAATACAAAGGAAAAACATGGCACTGGACTGAAATTAGTATGAGCTAGAAGCAGGCTAAAAAACAAATGTTACAAATAACAGATATTTATTATGTTAAAAAAAAGAATGATTCAGAATATGGAATCAAGATCTCAATGATGGTGTTAAATGTCAAAATGAATAACCGAGATACTAGTGACCTGTGCCTAGCTGGATTTTATTGTTGCTTGAGAGCAGTTGCTCCCATGGGCCTCCTAGTCTCCTCCCTTTTAAAGTGGAGCATTTAGGACAGTTATCCCACATCTATCCCTCCAATGTATGTTGGATGTGTTAGGGGCAGATAATTTGTCTCTTTAGTTTGTAGATCAATAGGAATTCAACTTGAAGAAGTGTACTTTATGAGCTTAACCTGAGACACCTCAGTCACATCTGGACTTGATTTAGATGAGGATATGCTTGACAATAGTCTGCACCTAAGGTGAAAAGAGATGAGATTTTGGAGGGTATTAGGGGAAAGGTTAGTGTACTTTGTGTACTTTGAGTGATGTTATTGGGGGGACAAGAGTAGACTATTGTAACTGGCCCCACAATGGCCCCTAATGATCTAAACTTCTTGATGATTATTTATTTATGTAGTCCTTTCCCAGATTAAATCAAGGATGGCAATGCATGGCCAACAGTGGAAGTGTATGACTTCCTATCTAGAGGGATACATGGAAAGTAACTGAGGCCTCTGGTGAAGAGCAGGGCAGCTTGCTGGCTACATAAATGAGTCACCCCAGTCAAGCCTTCAGATGATGGCCGCTCCAGTTAACACCTGACAGTAACCTGAGAAGTTACCTCAAACTAGAACCACTCAACTGAAAACCTATGAGAGACAATAAATTATTATCATTATTTTTAAGCAGTAAATATTGGGATAAGTAATTACATAGGAATAGATACATAAAACAGATTATTTGGAGAGAGGAGACTATTGGAAATCATCAAATGCAGAAAAAAATATAAGGAGAAAAATAGAAGTCCAATGACTAAGCCCAGAGATACTTCCACATTTCCAGATCCAGTAGATGAAGGTACATAAATGAGCAAAAGAAACGTGGGGCAGTGGCTGCAGAGACGCAGAGAAAACCAGGTGAATGTGATATCCTGAAAGTCAAGGGCAAAAAAAGTATTTCAAAGGAGAGGAATGATCAATGTGTCAAAAGCTGCTGGTGGATTAAGAGTGACAAGAATTAAGCCTTAGATTTAGCAATGTGAAGGTCACTAGTTACCTTTATAAGAGAAATTTGGAGCAAATCTAATTTAAATTAGCTTTAACAAGCTTGGGAGAAGAGAAATTAGAACAAATGAGTATAGACCACTCTTTCGAAGAGTTTTACTATAAAGGGAAAGAGACCAATGAAGCAGTAATATGAACATATTCAGACTCCCCTCAAAAGATATTGACTCAAGAATTACCCTGGCCGGGTGGCTCAGTTGGTTGAAGTGTTGTCCCATACACATAAGTCTGCAGGTTCAATTCTCTGTCAGGGCACATACCTAGGTTGCAGGTTTGATCCCTGGCTGAAGCTCATACGGGAGACAACTGATCAATGTTTCTCTCTCGCATTGATGTTTCTCTCTCAAAGCAATAAAAACATACCTGCATGTGAGGGTTTAAAAAAAATTGTGTATTATTACAGCCAAAGAAATACACAAGTTCAGAACATTAATAGAAAAAGGAAGTTCTACCAAGTTTATGTATATTCCATATTTGAAATGCTGAGCCAGAAATGACAAAAAAAAGTAAACCTATCAAAAGCAGCAGAAAACCCAAATGACTACCTTAATGACGTACCTGACAGTCCCACCTGCCACTGAACATATATATCATCACATAATTACCACAGTACAGAAAAACAGAGCCGAAGAATCTCAGTAATCATATGATGAATGTGCTATCATATTGAGTCAGACAACTGTTACATTGCTTCTCCTTATCATTGCAAAATTAGTGAAGAACATGGTACTTGCATCTCAGAAAAAAATGTTCTCTGGCTTCTATGGCTCCTAAAATTATTAGGTGACAGAGTATTGTCAAGCATATGGAATGCTTAGGAAAAAGTACAAGTTAGTTTGTTTGATTATTACTAAATTGTGAGATGAAAATGAAATGGGGATCTGGGAATTTAGAATACAAACATCTAAGTAGCATATTTTGCCCTATATGGGAATGAAAATTAATGAATCTATGCCACAAAGTGATGTCATTTAATAGCGGACATAACATGGATATTGGATCAAATCCTGACTTGCCACTTATCAGCTCTACCATCACGGGCCAATTATTTAAGGCCCCTAGCCTCAGTTTACATACCTATAAAATGAGGACAAGAATAGTTGCCATGAAGGGTCATGGTGAGAACTGAGAAAAAGAAAAGGAAGATTGCAAGCACAGTGCTTACTATAGGATGGGTGTGTTAGTCAGCCCAGGCTGCCACGACAAAACAGCATAGACTAAGTAGCTTAAACAACAGACATTTATTTACTCACTGTATGTGTTCACAGAGCACTTTGAAAGAGTGAGAGAGTGAGAATTTGAGGGGTGGGGGAGGTAAGCTCTCTGATGTCTTTTTTTACAAGGACACATCCTATCATAAGGGCCCCACCCTCATGGCCTAATTTGACCCTAATTAATCCTTACAAGTCCTGATTTCAAAATGTCATCACAGTAGAGGCTAGGGCTTCAACGTATGAATTCTGAGGGGCACCAAAAATATTTAGTCCTTATATAATGGGTCATCAAAAAAAGAAAAAAAGATACAAAATTGTAAAAATTTTTGTTACAGAGACTCTATTATATTAAAGTCTACCATTGATGATAATCTGGATCTTAAAATTTTACTTATGGTTTCTCTTGCTAACCATAGCATTGGGTTAGCCAAAAAGTATGGTTTTTTTCTGTTAGATGGCTCTAGTAGCACTTAGTTGTCTTTAACTTCATTTGAAACAATTATGTTAGATTGTATTGTGGCAGCTGTCGTATCAGCATGCATTTTTTTAATTATCAAAATTGGTGAATTTTTTGTAGCCACTTTAATGTTGAAGATGGAAGAAAATGAATGACATTTTGACATATTATGCTTTATTATTTCAAGAAAGGTAAAAATGCAACTGAAACACACAAAACAAGATTTGTGCAGTGATGGAGAAGGTGTTGTGACTGATTAAACGTGTCAAAAGTGGTTTACGAAGTTTCATGCTGGAAATTTCTCACTGGCCACTGTTTCATGGTCAGGTAGACTAGTTGACATTTATCGCAAAAAAATTGAGACATTAATTGAGAACAATCAATGTTCCACCACACAGGAGATAGCTGACATACTCCAAATATCCAAATCAATAAACTTATTGGTGAATATGAAAAATGTGTCTTTTATTTTACAGAAAAAAAATATGGACTTTGTGGCCAACTCAATATTATGATAGCTTTTTTTTCCTTCATAAAAATTTTGTTTTTGTATTTACTATCAACATACTTTATACCCAAGGCAATAAGGCATGGATTGTAAGTTTTTTGAGGGCAACAGCCATGCCACACCTATTTTTAAGCCATGGTACCAATCACAATGCCTGGAACACAATCAATATTTCACAGATGTTTGATGAATAAATAACTGTAATTTTTCTGTCTACATTTACTCTCTTTAATTTTTATGCCCACAGTGGACAAACAGAATCTGAAAGTGTGAGCAATAATGTAACTTGCCACAAACAAAGGCATATGACTTAAAAAATGATATGGAAAAGCTATTTGAAGCTCTAGGATATTTGTTAATGAAGACTACAATCTTAAATTTCATATGCTATCTCTTCGATCTCTGAAGAGAAAAGTGGTTCTTCTGCACAGTAAATGAGCCATTGTTAAAATCTAACTCTTACTGATAGGAAAATTAGCAGACAGATGTGGCTCTGGTCTTTAATGGAAATGTACTCAGCAGTCTCTCTTGTACACCGCCGTCACCGAATATCCACTTAGAGGGCAAAGCCAAGGCGGCAGGCAGCAGTCCAAAAGCATTAACATCCCCCAGGTGACAAGAAGAGGATGAAAAATGCTTGTGGGGAGAGAATCCACTACAAACTTCCTATTATTTTAAAAGTAAAACAGAAAGTTGGTCATTTTATATCAATTTAGTCTGCTGAGGTTCTCTAATTTGCCAATAAAAGCCTTTACTGCCATCCATCCATTCAATGAGAACTTTCAGTGCAACTGTTAGCTGAAGAGTGTGTTCCCCAGTCAGTAATGCATATTAAGCCAGCCAGGTCTCAGTAGAAGCTTTCAGAACAGTTCTAGATCCTTCCCATGACACCTTTCATAATCCAGCCCCTTATTTCCCTGTGAAGTTGCCTCCCCTGGTATTGTTCTTTTCAAAATATCTCTTCCAAGATTGCAGAACTACTTGTACTTTCTAATTATGCATATGATTATAAGTTTCTGTATCTTTGTATAATCTTCTGCACCATTCTGATATTCCTTTTTCTCCCTCGTTCATCTGGAAAAGCCCTTAATATCCTCCCAGACCAAAGGCAAGCATCACTTCCACTATAGATAGGCATTATCCAAGAGGATAACAGAGGACATGACATCCAAAGAGAGTCTTAGTGGTTGAGCTGTAATTTTACCTAAAATATAGGGAGAAAGGCAAAGAACATTGCAAACATAAAAGTAAAATTGTGTTTACGAAAGACATAATTTCCCACTCGATAGCTATTTCCCAACATCTTACTCTACAAGAAGACCCTGGTTTTGTTCAACCTTCTGCAATAAATCCTTTCAAGTAGGTAAAGTCTTTCTCTAAACAGTGTGAACAAATGAAGACTGCAAAGATTGACAAGAGATAGGAGGAGATGCCAGAAACCTCCAGGAAGGTCCTCACTATTTTAGAAAGCTATGTAAGACAGAGAAACTTCCTTCATACCTGGGCTTGAAAATGTGATTTCTGGAGCTGGTTCGGCCACCTTGTGACCATGAAGAGAACAAAAGTAATATGCTGAAGAGGGCAGAGAGGAAAAAGGAATGAACCTAAATTTTTGATGACTTCATTATGTCACTGAATCAACTAACATAGACTCACTCTTTCTCTGGGCATTTTAAATATAAAATAATATTATTTTATCTCATCCACCTAAATCTTGTTTTCTGAAAACATCCTGATTGATTTAGTGTAAAAATGCAAGTGCACAATGGATCTGGGAAAGAGTCAAAAATGCCATGTGTAACTAAGGGCATATTTTGGAGTGGGGTTATTTGGAAGAGTGAGTAGTGAGTGAAAAGAAGCATAAGTCTGGAAATATAGGTTAAAGGTAAACCCTGAAGGGACTCTTCTGCTATGTTAAGAAATTCTCTGTCTTACTGTCTACAAAATCATGGACCCTAAAGTGAAGTAGAGAAAGAAGCCTCTGAGGAATAGATCTGAGGTGATTTAAGAATGGACAGAATGACAGAATGTGAAAAAGAGAATGAAGATACAAAAACGGGAAAACTCTTAAGTATAGAGGGAAATTGTGAATCACACCACAGAAGTAGAGATAAATGATTTTTAAAGTGTCTTGAATGAAGAGGGATCCCACCTCAAAGCATCGTTTTGTTTTCTCTTTTTATCTTACAAAGGCAACAGAAATTTTATTCAAAAGTGTTTGAAATGAGTCAAAAGCAACAAGTAGTTAGAAATTTTGTATTAAACCAAAGAAGTACCAAATGTGTTATCATAGTGGTCATTATATTTAATTACTCTTATAAAGTGTAGTTTAATTATAGCTCTCTCAAGACAGATGTAGCTGCATTCTGTGAAAGCTCAGGTATCTAATGCATAGGTCATACTTACTTGAGTACTAACACCTGCTATATCATGGCCCTCAAAGAGAGGGAGAGCAACCCTCCCTGTAATTACTTAATTGTGTTTATCAGAAGAAATTAATACACATACCTCCTATGACCCTATGTAGACAACAAATGTCAAAGAGATGTTGACTAACATTTATTTTAACTTATTTTAACTTTTTTTAAGGAAATGTTCTTTTTTTAAGATTTTATTTATTTTTAGAGAGAAGGGATGGAGGGAGAAAGAAAGGGAGAGAGATATCAATGTGTGATTGCCTCTTGTGGACCCCCTACTGGGGACCTCTCTCACAGCCCAAGCATGTGCCCTGACTGGGTATCATACTGGTGACCCTTTGCTTCACAGTCCGGTGCTCAATCCACTGAGCCACACCAGCCAGGGCAACTCATTTTAACTTTTAAAACAACACTTCTCATTTTAAGTCTTTGCCAGTTTATGTCTACATAGTGTTGTATTCTTTAATATTTTTTCAAATATACTCATTCGATCAACATTCATTTATTCAGCAAATATTTATTGAATGTCAACTATATGTTAGGAATTGGGCTAGATTCTGGAGATACAATGGTGCATAAAATAAGACATGATCCCTACTTCACTTACAGTGGTATCTTCACTGCTAAGTTTTTACCTCAAACTCTCCTGAAGGAGGTTTTGAATTTCACTCACAGCAAGGTCCATGACCTAATGTCATAAGCAAGTATGAATTTAATTCATTCTAGTACTATTTCCCCATCATAAGTAGCATATACAGCTAGCATTCTTGATCAACTAGATCTTGAAATTTTTGCAGGTGCTCCTCTCTCTATCTTGTCTAGTTTCATAACAGAAAGAGAAAAAGAAATTACTCGGCATGTTGTAACGGATCCCCCTCAACCTCAGTGACTATCTTTTATTCAGTAAATGTTTCTCTGGCACCAGCTTGCTCCTTATTCTTTCCCTGCTACTGCCAAAATCCATAGAATGGTAATTTATCATTATTATTATTATTATTCCTTCTAGTTTAAAAAGCTTTACTAAAGTTTTAGGCTGCTACTTTTGAAAAGACCATAATTGGTTTTCCAGTTTAAACACATCATTTAAAATGTCTTATGATCAAAACAAATTTAAAAGCATAGATAGGTGACATTTCTAACATACAGGTGTAAACACAATTCTCCAAAGGAAAAATTCTATCTGTCTTACTTGATTTTTCCAAATCCTACTTAAAATGGTAAAACCCTCCCTTATATTTGTCTAGTAATTGTGTCTTTTCATTCCAAGGTTCCCAATAGATTTTTTTTATGGCCAGTCTCTGTTCACTTCTGTGGTTGAGGCCTTCTGTGATTGAGCTCATTCATAAGTTCTCTTGTCCTTCTAGAAAAATGGCAGGATGACTTTATGTCCTTACCTGCTTTGAAATTAGGCAAGGCCATATGGTTAGTTCTGGCAAATAGCTTGGGGTATGCATTTATTCTGAATCAAAGCATTTTAATGACTGGTGAAAGACTTTCCAGCATTTTTTTCTTTTGCTGTGCTAAGAAACCTGGGAATCATGTTTGAGACAGTGTCGCTCTGAAATAGACGTTAGAGCCCTCAACAGTCTGGGTCCCTGAGTCACTATGCCGATCTGCGTGAAATATTAGTATGAAAAGGGAATTGATATTTGTGAATTGTTTGCTACAACATAAGGCTAACCTAACCTGGCTGATACAACCTTGTTGTCTTGCGATAAACCAGGTTTCTCATAGCTTTATTCTTGTCTCGGTAAATAGAAGGTTTCATCTGCTACCATGGAAAAACTAAACAACCCAACAGGCCAAACTCTAAGGCTGAATCTATAGACACAACACCCCACTGCTTCTTATCTTCCTCTCAAAATAGCATAAGTGGGTGCCATTGATAGGAGCCAGGTATATAATTATCATCAAAGGCACCCATGCAGTAAATTCTTTATCCATTTATGTTTTCTAATCCTGAACATCTCTTATTTTTTCTAAATCCTTTGGCTATTTTTGTTGTTTAGAACTAATCCATTACTCTTTCAAATTGCCTCTCTGAAATAATGCCCTAGACTCCAAGAAGACACTGTGGGGAGCATAACTCAGAATCACAGATTAGCCAGCTATAACTGTACTTTGTGGTTATTCATAGTATTTATACTTCCAAAGGAAATTCCATTCCATTTACAGCTGTCAGTCAACATACTGACATTTTCCCTTCATGTACAAAGGTCATGCCGAATGCCAAACTGCCTCCTCAAAAAAGTAATAAAATGGCCATTCCAGATGGAACAGAAATCATGCCATTTTATTCTAAGCATAATTAGGAATGCAATGCATTTAAATAATTTAACTCTAAAATGAAGACCTCATTTTTCCTCAGAAAGAAATTGTCTCTCCACTTCTAAGACTACACTAGCCAAAAAAGTTATTACTTCCATTCATAATTATCCTTTTGGGTATGAAAAGTGTATTCCTAATTTTGTCTATTACATTTATAACGTTTTTTTCTGTACTTGGTTTGAGTTCTAATTCTATCACTCACAAATAACTACTTGAGCAAGTCACGTACTCCCTAAGAACTCTAAATATTCCAATTCAAACTGACTTTAGAGTCCTCTACAACACCCTACCCTTAATATGGGGAAACTAAGTTCTTACAAAAAATAATACCATTTAATTAGAATTTGATGCAGGTCACCTAGTGACCTCAATAATTTTACTATGCCCAATCATAGTTAACCACTTACCTACAACCAAAAAAATCCTCTGGCAAAGGTGGCAGTGTAGGCAGACATGGCTCGCCTTTTTGCACAACTACGTCAAAATTACAACTAAAATATAAAACAACCATCACTCAGAACTGTCAGAAATTGAGTTGAATGAAAGTCTGACAACTACGGAATTAAAGAAACTACATGCATTGAGACTGGTAGGAGGGGAGCAGATGCAGAATGGGCTGGACTGTCAGCCACGTGTGGTGGATAAAAATTCAGGGGGGATATCTCAGGAATGAGGAGTCCCAGCCCCACATAAGGCCCCCAGTCTAGGGTTCCAGTGCCAGGAAGATAATGCCCCACAACTTCTGGCTGCAAAACCCAGAGGGGATTGAGTTGGTGGTAGAAACTTCAAGTGTCCCATGCAGTTCCTCTTAAAGAACCTATACACAGACTCACCTACTCAGACTCACTCCCTTCAAGTTCCAGAGCTGGGGTGACAGCTTGAAGGATACCAGTGGCATACTGGGAGAGGCTGAAGTGTCTGAAATCAGGGTGAGGGGAGCCATTGTCCCTTGTCTGAGCCATTCCCCCACAGAACCACAGAACTACAATGACAGCAGGCTAGTGTCATACATGAGACTCCATCAACCTGGCTAAATACTGTTAAACCCACCTTGGAGATCCCCAGAGGCTCTGCTCCATTCAATTCACAGGCGCATCCAAGCTGCTTTTCCATGTGAATGGTTGGTCTTGGCCCTTACTGTACAACTTCCTAAATCCTATCAAACAAGCAGCAGCTGGCCTTAGTGAGCTCCCGGCAGGGCACTAGCAGCAGCCAGATTAGTTTCACATCTTGGCTTCACCTGGGAATCTCCAAGCCCAGCACAAGTAACAGCCTTCTCAGATTGCTTTATAGTTTAGGAACGGTACCCTGGGCAAAACACAGGTGGGGGCTGAACTTGGCCTGCACCACCCGGGAAACCCCAGGGCCTATATACCCCCGTGGAAAGCTACAGACTGCATAGGGGCACCACCACATTACCCCTGCACAGCTGATCCTCCACGAAGGGTGGAGGTTGGTGGTAAGTGGTCACAGCCAATCCTCGCAGCTGACTGACCTGGGTAAATCCCTCCCACTGATCTCTCAATAGCAACCAAGGTTCAACTACAAGAGGAGGGTGTACTCAGCCCACACAAAGGGCACACCTCAATTACCCAGCTTGGATGATAGGAGAGGCTGTGCCACTGGATCCTACAGGACACCTACTACATTAGGCCATGCTACCAAGACAAGTCATCATAGCAGCTTTACCTAATACATAGAAACAAACACAGATAGGCAGCCAAAATTAGGTGACAAGGAAACATGGCACAAAAGAACAGATCAAAACACCAGAAAAAGATCTAAACAAAATGGAGATAAGCAATCTATCAGATACAGAGTTCAAAACACCAGTTATAAGGATGCTCAAGGAATTAGTGAGGACCTCGACAGCATAAAAAAGATCCAATTGGAAATGAAGGATTCACTAATTGAAATAAAGAACAATTTACAGGGAAACAACAGTAGAGTGGATGAAGCTGAGATTGAAATCAATGATTTAGAACATAAGGAAGCAAAAACCAACCAATCAGAAAATACCATTGGGTGTAACCCTGGCCAGTGTGGCTCAGTTGGTTACAGCATCCTCCCTTACACCACAAAAAGTTGCTGGTTCCATCCCTGGTCAGAGCACATATGGGAGGCAGCCAGTCAATGCCTATCTCCCCCTCCTCTTACTTCCTCTCTCTTCTCTTGTCTAAAATCTATAAACATATTTTTAATAATAAAAATAAAACATTATTTGGTCTACCCTAGCCTTACAGAATATAAGTTAGAGCACTCAAATAACAGCCTCTGGTATGGCTGACCACTCTAACTTCTCTTTACTATTCCTGAGTTTTTAACTGCATTATACTCCATACTCTGTTGCTTTGGAAATCCAGCCTCCACACAACAATATATGCTTTAGTTGATTTCTACAAAATTCAACTCTTACTTGGTTATCCTGTAGAAGTCATAGTGGCAAAAGTGATAGTGGTAGTACTTATAGCAATAGTAGGAGTAGTAAACCCATTTTATCTTACAATAGACCTAAGGTGTATAGTAAGTCCTTACTTCATGTAATAGATAGGTTCATGTAGTAGATAAATCATTACTTCATGTAGTAAAGATGCAACTTTAAGTGAAATGACATATAACAAAACCAGTTTTATCACAGGCTAATTGATGTAATTAAGAGTTAAGTTCCTACAGTATCTCATCAACATTATAACTAAGTGATGTTCAACAAATGATATTATTCAAGAACCTGCTGTACTATGAAGTACTGATAAGAAAACAGAGGCACAGAGAGGGTCGATTCCTTGTCCAAAGTTCCACACTAGAAAGTGGCAAGAGCTGGAATTTGAATCTAGACAGTGTGACTCCAGAGCTTATCCCTTAACCACTAGGTTTCAGTGCTTCTTCCTTCTTTTAAATCTGCTGATCTAAGTCCTTGTCTCTCTGCCCTCCTTGTGACAATAACTTCATAAACCTTCTCTTAAGGAAATTTACATTCCTAGAACGAATACGTGAAACTAATCATTTATTTCTACTTATCTTCATTTTATGACATTACAGAAGTAAACTCCAATAAGAGGAAAAATGCTATGAAATTTCGGTTTGGAGTAATTAATATTTTTAACAATATACTGTTTCCTTAAATTACTTGTGACAAATTTTTGCATGCATTCATACATCTAATTTTATTTTAATGCAAATATAGTCTGTTTTTAGACTATTGTTTATGATCATCTATTTATTTGTATACAGCAGCATAAAAAAGATCCAGATGTATACAAATACTTTCTCTTTCAAACTACCTAGACTTATCACTGTGATGGATGTTAAATATATTTTGTTTCATATATAGACATGAGGTGGAACCCCCAAAACAGAATTATTTTCTGGAGGGTAGACCCCTTGTAGTAGGCTTCCCCGACTAGGTGAGTGTTCTGGGAACACATCTGTATCAGTGTACCAGCTGGTGCTATTGTGAGAGGCTGCATTCAGCTTCAGTGAATTTTTTTGAAGACTCTTTTAATATGTTTGCCCATTTCATGATGGGTGATTTACAAATGCACCTGCCCACACCACACTGAGAAATTTTTGAATAAAAATGACATGACTCCCATGCCACACCCTCCCTATCCACCCAATCTCACCCCCAATGATATATTTTGTTTGTTTGTTTGTTTCCCCAGATGAAAAACATCCTTAAATGGAAAAGTTTTGCTGATGTGGAAGTGTTAGAACAAAAAAAATGGCAGAAGCACTAAAAGGCATCAAAATTGATGAGTTCAAAAACTGTTTGAGCAGTGGAAAAGTCTCAATAGGTGTCTTGAATCAAATGGAGAGTACTTTGAAGGTGACAAGTTTAAACATGTAATAAAAATACACAATATTTTATAAATAAATTTTATATAATACACACACATATATAATCTCCTCTCTTCCTTTTTATGGTCCCCCCTTCTTCTTTGCCCTTACTTTTAAAGTGCATTAGAGCCATGGTTACCATGCAATACTCTTTCCTAGGTCATATTCAGATTTTCTAGTAAATAAAGATATTTTTAGTAAAATCTTTTCTTGGCAATACTGAAGAAATGTTGAATACATTACATGAAATTCCTATGTAGTCATGTAACACGATTAGTCACATCACTTACAGACTGAGAATCCTGTGACTAAAGAAGTAATGATTTTGGCCATCATAACATAGAATTTGAGGAGGAGGAAAGATGGCGGTGGAGTAAGAGGAGCAAGGTCGGCTTCCTCCTGCCCACTGGTAGGATATCTGGCCGATTTTCTGAGGAGCGGAGCGATCGCCCAGTTGTATTCCAGTGTGTGGGAAGATTGACGACCAAGATTGCACACCGTTGAAAGATCAGACGGTAGGGAGTCTGCTTCGAAGCAAAGGGGTCCCTCAGGCCCAGCGAGGAGCTGGGAAGACTGTGGATCCAGCCACAGCAGCTGCCCTGTCTGTTGCAGGAGCCTGGGGAGGGAGCTGGATTGGGGTGTGTGAGTAGCCAAAGCAGGCGCACGCGTATGTTGGGAGAGGCTCAGTCCCCAGAGTACTAGGGGACAGATCCGCAGAGGCTGGCAATCCCAGAGGGAGGAATTGGAGATTTAACTGAATGGGAAATACGAGGCCCGGAGCTCTGGGACCAAGCAAACCCTGCGAAGCCAGTCAGGGGCAGCTGGGGTGTGTGAGTGACCGGGTGCCCAGGCCGGTGGCTAGCAAGCGCTGAATCCAGAGACAAAAGCGGTCAATGAAAACAGGGGTGCGGAGCTCACTCCTGGAGGGCCAGAGACACAACCCAGCCACTGTGATCGGAGACCTGCGATGGAGACTCCCTCCATAGGAGAAAAACAGAGGAGCTCCATCGAGCCCCACTGAGGGGAGACACAGAACTCACAAACTCTGACTCATTGTGGAGGCCAGGCAGCCCAGAAGCGGTGCTGTGAATTCCTAGCAACTCGGCTGGAGGCAGGACGACAGCTGAGAGTGCAGCTCAGGAAGAAAGAAAAGGAAACCTGATATCTTCCCAGCCTGTGACAAACAGAAGGACCAGAGGAGCAGACCTGACTGGACACTTTTAAAGCCAGCCAACAGAAGTATTTTTTTTTACCTTTTTTTTTCCCCTTTCTTTTGTTTTCTCTTTGTTTCTTTGTTTTCCCCCACCCTTCTTCCTATCTGTCCTTCTATATTTTTTTAATTCCTTATACCTTCCCTTCATTTAGTATTCCTAGTTTTCTCTTCTTTTTATTTCTTATTTTTTATTTTATTTTACTTTAGTATTATTTTTTCTTTATTTTTCTTTTTCCTATTTTTTCTATCTTTTTCTTCTTTTTCTCCCTTCCCCTCTCTTCTTTATCCACAGGTGAGATATTAAAACCTGGAATTGCGAAGAGAATAGAGTGGGACCCAGACAAGAGTCAGCCCAAAAAACAGAGACACTGACACAAAATTAACTTCGCTGCTCCAGAGAACTTGACAGATCAATTCAAGAATCAGAGGCTAGCAAGAAGAATCCCACAAACAATGGGAAGACAAAGAAACAATCCCCAAATGAAAGGACAGGAGGAAGCCCAAAAAGAATGATAAATGAAAGAGAGGCAAGCCAACACTCAGATATTGAGTTCAAAGCATATGTTATCAGGAAGCTCAAGAAACTCAAGAAGTTCGACGAGCTCACAGAAAATTACCAGAAACTACAGGGAAACTATAATGAACTCACTGCAAACTATGTCAACATGAAAAAGGAAATAGAAACTATTCACAAGGGCCAAGAGGAAATGAAGAATACAGTATCTGAACTGAAGAACACAATAGAAGGAATCAAAAGCAGGCTCGATGAGGCAGAGGATCGGATCAGCGAGCTGGAGGACAAGGTTGAAAAAAGCACCCAAAAAGAGCAAGAACAGGAAAAGAGGATCAGAAAGAATGAAGAGGTATTAAGGGAAATGCAGGACAACATGAAATGTAACAATATTCGTATAATAGGGTACCAGAAGGAGAGGAAGAGCAGCAAGGGATGGAAAACCTGTTCGAAAAAGTAATGATGGAAAACTTCCCTAATCTGATGAGAGAAAAAGTCACACAAATCCAGGAAATACAGAGAGTCCCATTCAAAAGGAAACCAAACAGGATCACTTCAAGACACATCATCATTAAAATGGCAAAATTCCAAGACAAAGAGAATCTTAAAAGCAGCGAAGTAGAAACAAAAAGTAACATACAAGGGAACCCCAATAAGGTTAGCAGCTGACTTCTCAATGGAAACACTCCAAGCCAGAAGGGAATGGCAAGAAATATTCCAAGTAATGAGAACCAGAGGCCTGCAACCAAGACTACTCTACCCAGCAAGGCTCTCAATCAAGATAGAGGGCCAAATAAGGAGCTTCCCAGAAAAAGAAGTCTAAAAGAATACACCTCCACCAAACCTGCTCTGCAAGAGATGCTAAAGGGACTGATTTAAGGAAAGGAGGGAAAGAGAGAGAGTGAGGAACAAAGGTACAAAAAAAAAATGGCAATGAATAAGTACCTATCAATAATAACCTTAAATGTAAATGGATTAAATGCTCTAATTAAAAGACATAGAATAGCGGAATGGATAAGAAAGCACGACCCACACATGTGCTGCCTACAAGAGACCCACCTTAGGGCAAAAGACTTACACAGACTGAAAGTGAAGGTCTGGAAACAAGTTTTCCAAGCAAATGGACAGGGAAAAAAAGCTGGGGTAGCAATGCTCATATAGGACAAAATAGACTTCAAAAAAAGGGCCATAAAGAGAGACCCAGAAGGACGCTTTATTATACTCAAGGGAAGAATCCACCAAGAAGACATAAATATTGTAAATATATACGCACCCAATACAGGAGCACCCAAATACATAAAGAAAATCTTGGAGGACTTCAAGAGAGCACTGATAGCAACACAATTATAGTAGGGGACTTCAACACCCCACTGTCAAAAATGGACAGATCCTCCAAACAAAATATCAGCAAAGACATTGCGGCATTGAACAATGCCCTAGAAGAAATGGACTTAACTGATATATATAGGGCCTTTCACCCCAAAGAAGCTAAATGCACATTCTTTTCAAATGCACATGGAAGATTTTCAAAAATAGACCATATGATAGGACACAAAACAAGTCTCAACAAATTCAAGAAAATTGAAATCATACCAAATATTTTCTCTGACCACAAGGGACTGAAATTAGAAACCAACCCAAAGGAAAATACCCAAAACACTCAAAGTCATGGAGACTAAATAGCATGCTATTAAACAGTGAATGGGTCAAGGACGAGATTAGGGAAGAAATCAAAAAGTTCCTTGAAACAAATGAAAATGAACTGACAACAACCCAAAACTTATGGGACACAGCAAAGGCAGTCCTGAGAGGGAAGTTCATAGCCATACAGGCCTACATAAAAAAAAAAAAAAAAAAAAAAAAAAAAAAAAAAAAAAAAAAAAAAAAAAAAAAAACCAGAAACAGTTTACACAAACAACCTAACCCTATGCCTACAAGAACTCAAGGAACAACAACAAAGACAACCCAGAGCAAGTAGAAGGAAGGAAATAACCAAGATCAGATCAGAATTAAATAATATAGAGACTAAAAAAAAAACAATTCTAAGGATCAATGAATCCAGGAGGTTGTTCTTTGAAAAGATAAACAAAATAGACAAGCCTTTA
>PVJI01016634.1:0-37687 GCA_004026765.1 Micronycteris hirsuta | reverse complement strand
AAAAAAAAAGGAATCTAGGTTTTCATTTCCTTTTATGGAATTAACTTTAAAAAGTGGCTCTGCCCAGTTAGAAACTGGTTTGTATTTGTCACACTTGTGTTACTTTTCTGAGCAAAGCAAGTGCATGTCAAAGCCACTGATACATGCATGTATTCACATATGTATCAACCTTGAATAGACATGGTTTTGAGAATATTTTTCACATGAGTTTGAGAGTAAGCAGCAGAGAGAGAGGTAAGAGGTGAATGGATTTGAAAAGGCTTAACAGGTGTCAGTTGGGATGAAGGGATCAATATAATTTTTCTTTTAAGATCCCCATGAATATCTTGGATTTTTGACATCTTTGT
Source organism: Micronycteris hirsuta (assembly GCA_004026765.1). NCBI lineage: Eukaryota > Metazoa > Chordata > Mammalia > Chiroptera > Phyllostomidae > Micronycteris > Micronycteris hirsuta. Next base: position 37,340 of record PVJI01016634.1, on the reverse strand, counting down.
CTTTCTTTTCCATCTTACAAACACCAAGAGGCACAGGGTTTGCAAATACAGTGTATAGTGTTCTCAGAACAAGTGATTTGGATTGATAGTAGCAGGGAGATTGATGCCGTGAGCCTAATCTATTCTTGAGGGAGAGAATCAAAATAGTAGTTGATTTTTCTGCCTTGTATCCAGATGCCTTCTGTGTCCACAGATGTGCCTGATTTGAGACCCTGGGTGCCCTTGGCATGCTAGTAACAAGAACCCCTTACCAAAGAATATGGCATTCTTTAATAAAGATGAGAATAAAATATGTACATTTAAAGATCAGCTAGTCCCTCCTTCCTCCCACTTTTTGAAAAAATAATTATATGCTCATATTTGAGGCACAGTGGAAAGAGTCTGCCCCATAAAAGCTGGATAATGTTGCCTAAACTCTGATCCTCAGGTTCCCCTGTTTGCAACATTGCGGTGTAAGACCTCAGGATGGCTGGAAGAATTATAGGACATGATTCACTCATTCGGTGATAACTACCAGCATCTAGGAGCTGCACAAATTGCTGGGAATGAAAGGATGAGCCGTCATGCATGTTAAAACACTTGCCATAGCACATGGCCCCAAAAGGTGCCTAGCAAATTTTCCTGAAACCATTTTTGATGGGGAAATTTAACATGTACGAACATAGAGACACTAATACGTTAAACTTTTCTGTACCCAACACTCAGCTGCAACAGTTCCTAGTTCATCTTGTATGATTAGTGCCCCCATTCCTGGTTGCTCTCCACAGATTACTTGGACATAAATGTCTAACACCGCATAATTTTATCCATAGTGTTTCAGTATATATTTCTGAAAGATAACATTTTTTTTGAAGAGCATAATCGTGGTGTTATTAGCATGTTGAAAAGTAATAATTCTTTCATGTTATCAAGTGTTTAGTTGGTGTGGACCTGGCACTAATTTTCACATTTTGTTTTAAGCATTTGACCAGTTGGAGCCAGGATCCACATAGAGCCCACACACTGAACCTACTTGACATGTCTCTTATCTGATCCACATCACTTGTCTCGTATGGGTTCCCAGAGTCTGGATTTTGCTGATTGCATCCTCTAGTGTCATTGAACACGTTTTTGTGAAACCTCTATTTGATTTCAATGGGAAGACCTAGAGGCTGGATCACGTTCAGGCATTTCTTTGGGCATGTTGCAATACTGCAGAATTGTGTATGTTTCCATCAGCAGGTACATTATGTCTTGTGGTCTCTTTTTTTGCCATGTCTGGCTTGATCAGTGGGTTCAGGGACTCTGTTACCCTGATCTACCTGTAATGAAATTCCTCATTAGCTTTTCATCCTTGTTTTAGAGGCCGTGGGGAACAAATAATAAAAGGAATGTTTGAATTCACGGGGTACTGTGGGCTCGTAAAGGCCCCTCTCTGCGGTGTGCAAAGCCGGGAGTTCCTTCCTCCCCACCCTCATCACCTGCTGTGGGACACACACAGCCGAGGAAACCAACCCTGTGCTCTGGCCGCTGTGACTTGGAGAAGCTCAGCTTGTGCCCTGAGTGGAAGCTTTTGATCGGATCCAGAGATGCGTTCCTTTTCTCTGTGAGGAAAGCCCCACAAAAGGAAACCTTTGGTTTTAGGATGCGTGCTGCTTTTATGATCAGACTTTGTGGAATGAAGGGACCTCCTAAAGGGCTTGTCATTGGCATGGAGTGAATGACAAACAAGGAGGAGAGGCAGGAGGACTGATACTGTGGGCGATAACCGTGTTCTTTAGAGAAGTGACCGTAGGACGATTGGGAAATGGATCATGTGCCCAAGGACCGTGAGACCCGCTCAGGCAGATGGTGCGGTGCAGGTGGACACTGGCTGTCTGTCATGGTGGCTTTTCGGGACAGCCAAGGAGATGGAAAGTGATCCACCAGGAGATAGCTTCCATTAAAGTCTTAATGTTCGCTTAGCTAAAACCAGCTCCTTGGAACTTTTCGCTCCTGTGCTTGCCATGAGCAGAAGCTTGCTTTCAGGGAGCAGAAGTTCCATGAATATTTGACCAAGCCATGAGCTCTGATTTAGGTTCTTCAAAGAAGACATCTAAGTACAAATAGAAAGCAGAGGCAGAAAGAAGTCATGTCTCTTTGAAGAGGTCAGCAAATCTGTTAAATGGTGTGTCAGGCCACGCTTTGGTCTCTGGTTTCATAGGAGCGCATTCAGTGTTGGTGTCCCAGGAGAAAACACCCATGTCTTCTCTGTGACCATCCACTTCCTGCTGCGGTGGGTGGCAGAAGGCTGGGGCTCTGGTGTGTCCTTTTCAGGGGGGAGTCCCTTGTGTCTGTGACAGCCGTGGCTTTCTGTAAACATAAGGGGCAAGAAATTCCTTTTTCACATCGTTTCCTCCTCTGGTGGAGTCACCCACGGCCCTCTTATGCAGAGCAGAAAATACACCCTCTTTTAGCCTTCCAGCTCCCTTGTCCCCTGTTGCCAGTCAATTACCAAGTACTGTCAATTCTATAAACTTCGTAAACTTTCCTTTAATTTGTCACTTCCTCTTTCTACACACTGTTGCTGCCTGAGTTTGAGTCCTTCACCTCCTCTTACCCGTGTTATTGCATCCTGTCTCTTTGGGCCCGGCCCGCGCCCCCAGCTGTTTTCCACCCTCCTGACCCTGGGGTCACAGTCACAAATACAACCATGTCCACCCGTGGTTAAGACTGTTCAGTGGTCTTGCCTACAGACTCTTCAGACGGTTGTACAGCAGGTCCTTGAATAACATCATTTCGTTCAACGTTATTTTGTTACAGCTTTGATGAGGTGCCAGAGGAATGTAACTCTTGTTTATATCAATGTAGCCTACGGTAACGTTGGGTTTGTCATATATTAACATTATAGAACCTATAGACGTTAAGTGAGGACTTATCTGTTCGTGATGCGGCTTTTGCATGCACTTTGGTGCCTGCTGTTGGGAATTCCCTTTTCCCTAGTTGGTCAGCCCGTATGACAATCTCCTACCTTCGGTTTATCTGCATCATCTGTTCTGAGGAAGCATCACTGTATTGAAGGGTGGTCAAACTCTATCACTTCCTCTCTGAGAAGCGGGTCTGGTATAATCCATCCCAGTTAGTGTCAGGACTACCAAGAGGCTGTGTGTGCTGGGCCAGCACAGACTTGGTGGCATTGATTGGGAGGGTGCAGGACACTGTCTGTGAGAGGAGGGAGGAGGTGGGAGAGGAGGTGTTTGTGTGGGGAAACTGATAGTGCAATTAACTTAAAAAGATTTCCCCAGTTTCTTCCTCTGTGGGTGTACCTGAAACACCATCCCCCGCAGTGTAAAGATATCTTTAAGATACAGGGTACTTATGGACAGAGAGTTAATTGTATCCCCTCGACTGTCCACATTCAAACATAGGGAACAGGGCTTTCTCTTACAGGAGGGAAACATAGGAACATAAGGGGAAACCTACACCTTTTGGGAGAGCTGAGGTGAGCCCCTAGTGATGTGTGGGCTGGAGGCGGGGTGCAGAGGAGAGGGGAGTGATCTTTTCTTGAGGGTGCATGACCAAGGCCTGGGGACCAGGAGAGATGAGCTAGGAGCCGGGCAGCGCTAGCCTTTCACATCTGCACCGAGCATCCCCAAACGCTGACTCCTCTTGGTTGAGACTGGAGATGCCTGTATTGTGTAAGTGATCCAAAATGCCTTGCTTTTTATTGGGTGCGGGGTGGGGAGTAAATTTTGGATACTTAATACATAGAGAAATGAGAATTGGTGTTCATAAAAATTATATGGCCGTGTTTTCTTTTTCCTAAACTATGGATTGTGAACCCCAGTCTTTGCAAAAAAATGCTTTGTATTGATGTCATTTTAGTCAAAATGTGTAAATGCAGTATCCCTTTTTATTTCATTTCCTGCCTTTACTTTTAATGTAGCCCATCACCCTGGAAAGGGCAGAGGGAAAATAGGCTTGGCCAGGCACTGTGGATCAGCGCTCACGCCGTCTTCTGCTCCTTCCAGGTGCAGCGCGAACCTCCCTGTCTTCCTTCCCAGCCAGCTCTCTGCCGCCCGTGTCCACCATGGTGTTTGGTGAGTTTTTCCATCGCCCTGGACAAGACGAGGAACTCGTCAACTTGAACGTGGGGGGTTTTAAGCAGACTGTCGACCAAAGCACCCTCCTGCGGTTTCCACATACCAGGCTCGGGAAGCTGCTCACCTGCCACTCAGAAGAGGCTATTCTGGAGCTGTGTGATGACTACAGTGTGGCTGACAAAGAGTACTATTTTGATCGGAACCCCTCCCTGTTCAGATACGTTCTGAATTTTTACTACACAGGGAAGCTGCATGTCATGGAGGAGCTGTGCGTGTTCTCCTTCTGCCAGGAGATCGAGTACTGGGGCATCAACGAGCTCTTCCTCGACTCCTGCTGCAGCAATCGCTACCAGGAACGCAAGGACGAGAACCACGAGAAGGACTGGGACCAGAAAAGCAACGATGTGAGCACCGACTCCTCCTTCGAAGAGTCCTCTCTGTTTGAGAAGGAGCTGGAGAAGTTTGACAAGCTGCGGTTTGGCCAGCTCCGGAAGAAGATCTGGATTCGAATGGAAAACCCGGCCTACTGCCTCTCCGCCAAGCTCATCGCCATCTCCTCCTTGAGCGTGGTGCTGGCGTCCATTGTGGCCATGTGTGTTCATAGCATGTCGGAGTTCCAGAACAAGGACGGGGAGGTGGACGACCCTGTGCTGGAGGGGGTGGAGATCGTGTGCATTGCCTGGTTCACGGGTGAGCTTGCCATCCGGCTGGTGGCCGCTCCCTGTCAAAAGAAATTCTGGAAAAACCCTCTGAACATAATCGACTTTGTCTCCATTATTCCCTTCTATGCCACGTTGGCTGTAGACACCAAGGAGGACGAGAGCGAGGACATTGAGAACATGGGCAAGGTGGTCCAGATCCTCCGGCTGATGAGGATTTTCCGGATCCTCAAGCTTGCCCGGCACTCAGTTGGACTTCGGTCCCTAGGCGCCACACTGAGGCACAGCTACCATGAAGTTGGGCTGCTGCTTCTCTTCCTGTCTGTGGGCATTTCCATCTTTTCTGTGCTCATTTACTCGGTGGAGAAAGATGACCACACATCCAGCCTCACCAGCATCCCCATCTGCTGGTGGTGGGCCACCATCAGCATGACAACTGTGGGCTACGGAGACACCCACCCAGTCACGTTGGCTGGGAAGCTTATTGCCAGCACATGCATCATCTGTGGCATCTTGGTGGTGGCCCTTCCCATCACCATTATCTTCAACAAGTTCTCCAAGTACTACCAGAAGCAGAAGGACATCGATGTGGACCAGTGCAGTGAGGAGCCCCCAGAGAAGTGTCATGAGCTACCGTACTTTAACATTAGGGATATCTATGCACAGCGGATGCACGCCTTCATTACCAGCCTATCTTCTGTGGGAATTGTGGGGGATCCCGATTCCACAGACGCCTCAAGCATCGAAGACAACGAGGACATTTATGACACGGCCTCCTTGGAGAATTGCACAACCAAGTGAGCAGGGACGTTCACGCCCACATCTTGTGTCCCTTCCCGATGATAGGTTGACACAGCTTTATAAACCTCCAGGGGTTCGTTAAAATCATTTAATTCTCAGGGTGTACCTTTCAGCCATAGTTGGACATTCATTGCTCCGAAATGATAGAATCCTCTTTATTTTTCTCAGTGAAGTGAATTAAATGCCTTGTTCTGAAATTTATTTTTACAAGAAGGAGTTGTGATATGATTTTGGAAAAAAAAAAAAAGAGAAATGGTATTGGGTGGGATTTGCTGCTGCAGTTTCTGTATCATTCCGCGTTTGTCATTTCCTCTCACTGCGCTGTCAGTTGCTGACAAGTAGTATCAAAGGCCCAGCTGACTGAAGGCTACATGCATGTAAGATCCACAACATGAGACAGTGCATGTAAATCCATGTTCATGTTCTAGACATGGAAATTAGCCTAATAAACTGCCTAATTCAGTATGGAGAATGTCTTGGTTGTATGATTTTTTGTTGAGTGAGTACATTTCAGTGTGTTCAAAACCGGCTTGGAAGGCAAATGCTCTTTTTGGAGCATCCAGAGTCCTTTCTGTATGTTTTTGAGTTTTGGATACACAGTGGGCTCGTTCTTTGGTTCAGGAGGCTTGGCGGTGGTTAGAAGGCAGTGTCCATCATAAAACACACTGTCCAGTGTAAACTGATTAAACACGTATGTGTTTAGGACATAGTCAATTGACATCTGTGAATGAAACCCGGGCCCCTACAGGTATGATTCCAGTATGTATTTTGCATTTTATAATTTCTACTGCTACGATAAAATTTGGCCTCCTGACCATTATGCAGAGCAGAGTAGACCTACCTGGTCACCAGCAGAGATACATACACATTGCATTAATGGAAGGAAGGAGATGTGTAAACAGGCAAATGGGATTCATTATGGCCAGAGCAGTGGAATTTAAGTCACTGAAAAAAGCTACTGCAGCTCCTATAAAATGAGCCCACGTTTTAAAAATAGCCTTAGAGGCAGTAATGTCTCTCATGTAGAAACCCCTCATGACAAAAGAAGACAGACGTACTCATCTCCAGGGCAGCGGCAGCAGTTCCATCCCATGCGGAGAAAATTGAGCTAAAACCTTCATTTTGGAGATGTACGGTGACTAACTCCTGCTGTCAGGCGGGGGGTTCTTTCCCCGAGAGCATTTGAATGGGAGAGCCACGTGGATTTTCACCCACCCTGTGTTTGCGGATGCATTTCATGGAAAGGACACTGCCTGTAGGTTATCTGATGAAGGTAACACTGACTCATCACTCTTCTTAATGCTTCGGCGACTTCTGAGATGGATATAACCGAACAGGGTTTATGGTTACTTTTAAATCTGGAGACTTATTACATGTATGGATGTCATCCTTTTGCCCATTAAAAAAACCCTTCCTTTTCCCCCAAATGCCTTTAATGTTGGCAGAAATACAGTTTTGAAGCATAGCAGTAGAATGTGGGGTCTGTTGTTGTTGAAGATTTCTCATTTAGTAGTGCAGTAACTGAAGACTGCTTATGTATTCTAGTAACTTTAATAGTAATGGTAACAGTAGTAGTAATAATAAAGTAATAGTAAAATAGTAATAACAGCAATAGGGATAATAATAAACTACTATATAGGTGCTTTACCTATGTAATCTCATTTATTCCTTACAATATTCCTAGCATCAAGGGTTTATTACTGTCTCCACTTTAGGACGAGGAAACAGGGTCACGGGAAAAGGGGCTTGCTGATGTTCATGCAGTGAGTAAAGGGGGTGGGCTGGGAACTTGGTGCCAGATTCCAGAGCCACGCCTCCTGCTCTGCTGTGTTCAGGAGTGGATTTAAGGACACGTGAGGACAGGGATCATCCAAAGAGATGAAGAGCAAGAAGCTCTGTCAGACTTTGATTCTCCAGGATGTGAGTGGAAAGGGGAAAATGCTGGCTTATGTACCTTTCCTCTCCTGACGAACAAGGCAGACTCATCATTTGTTTACAGAGCAGCGCTTTCTAGGATGCCCTTGAAGATGGAGCAGCCTTTGAAGTCCTTCCCTGACCCCGAGTGCAGACACAGCGGAAGAGCGGAGGTTCTGTAAGAACTCAGAAATCTCTCAGCTGGTGGGTTCTGAACATGAGCTGCCCAGCCTAGAACCCTGTATGGTGATCTCTTGTGGTCAGAGCCATATAGGAGTTGTGTTTCTGCCTGTATCGCATGTTAATTCCTGGAGGCAGCTTGCAAGAGCACTCAGCGGTACATGGAGTAGTGGCTTCTTTTGCGACTTGGCCAACTCAACTGGAAGTGTCTCCCAGAACCTTCTTACCCCAGTCTCTAGCATGATCTTCCGTCAGAATCTCGGCCATGCTTTTAGGCATCTAGTGACAAAAAGCTGCAGTGTCTTCTTGTGTTATACCTGTCTTAGCTTTTCTGAAATGCATTCTGCTCACCCATCTTCCTTCCCATTTGCTGGGATGGTGGACTCCTTCCTACAAGCATTAGTTTCCCAGGGCTTTCGTGACAAGTTATCACGAATGTGTTGGTTTAAAACAACAGAAATATATCTCCTCACAGTTCTGGAGAACAGAAGTTTTTAACTGAGTCTCAGGCTAAAAATAAGATGGTGCAGGGCCAGTTCCTTTTAGAGGCCAATGGGGTGGAGGAGGGGAAATCCACTGGGTGGCTATTTCAGCTTCTGACAGACGCGTGCTTTGCTTAGCTTGTGGACGCATCATTCCAGTGTGCCTTCTCTTCTGCATCATGCTTCTCTCTTCCTCATTCTTATAAAAATATGTGATTACATTTAGGAGCCACTCGGATAATCCAGGGTGATATCCTCATATCAGGATCCCCAGTTTAATTACCTCTGCAAAGTCCCTTTTGTCATATGAGATAACATTTACAGGTTCCAGGGATTAGGAACTTGATATCTTCAGGGGCTGATATTCAGCCTACTACACCCAAGTTACACAGCTATGAAGAAATCTTCATTTTAATGGTGTGCTAATGCAAATGCATCTTACTGTGAGATTGTACTACATTAATAAAGTCAAACACAATTTGTCAAGACATTTACAGGTGTCAGCAGAAAGGTGATTGATGAACTATCATTGTGTGAAAACTCACCAATGCTAATTTAAAATTAAGACATATAAATCTAGAATAGAAGAATCACGTTTAATGTTGAAGCAACTTTTTAGTGTAGTATAAACTTTTGGGGGGAAAACAAAATGCCCCTGAGATGCAATAGATTTGAAGATGGAAGAAAGCAGTGGACCTAGAATCAGAAAACCTTTTGTTTGCATTCCAGATCTGTTGTTTCTCTCTGAATAAACTTGGGGAAGCCACTCCACCTCCCTAAGCCCCAGTGTCTTGATGTTTGAAAAGGAGGAAACAACAAGGTCATGGCTATGAGGTTGTAAAAATGCTTCACGTGTGTTCTGCCAACACTTGATAGAAAGAAGCTATAATGAGGCCCTCTTTTCTTGATAAAGAAGGCAAATAGGAGAAGTAACTACATGTGTGTCTACGATGAGCTTTATTTCATTACACAGAAAGAGAATCAATGAACAGAACATTTGGTTCCTGCAGCACTGTGTAGCTTTATTTGAGCTCAGCCTTCCATCCCAATGGATCCTGCCAGCCTCCAACATGAGTATATGTTTCGTGGAAAAGTTCCATGGTGCTGAGGCCAGATGTATGAAGCACACACCGAGCTCCTTCTCCAGTAGCAATTATCTAATGAAATTGCGCCGAGTCTGCAGCAGGCAGACCGGATTTATTCCCATTGGAGTAGGGAGCACGTGCCGTGGTATTTATAAACTGCAAAGGATGTTTGTCAGCATGCACAGTACATGCATTCATCCCTGAGTGCCGGCAAGCAATAGCCTCATTGTTTCTGAGGAGCTAATGATGGATTCAAAAATTCTGTTAGCAAATCTGTGGCTATAAGGGATCCTCTCCCTGGATGATGATGACTTCAGCCTGAGCAGTTCTCACTGTGGACTGAACAGAGGAGTGCAAGTGCTTGGGTCAGACACTGGGCCAATCCTTCCCTGGGCCAACTCCAGCAGATTCCAGAAGGAAGGGAAGAATCCTGAGGTACAGTCCCTGGTGTCACAGAGAAGATGATTCGTGGAAAGTCACACTCTCCCAGTTCTCATCTTCATCTCTCCCACTGCCTAGCAAGAAAAAACTTTCAGAGCCATCTCAGGCACACCTCACCCCACCTGCTGGGGGTCTGCACAGGCCCTTCCTGGCTCCCAGGGAGCTTGGTTGGCTTTGTTAGGGATGGGGGTGACAGGGCCACGTTTGCTATGCCCTTTGCCTCTGGGCCAGCCTGACGGCCCAGCCAGCCCACGGAAGTGAGCTGGAAGCTTGGAGCAATAGACCCTCCTCATTGGTCCCTTCCAGCTTCTGATGGATCTGGGTGTGATCTGGCTCCTGACTCTCAGCTTTGACTGTTGTTCACCACCTGCCCTTGGGTCTTGGCAAATGATTTCTCTGGTCCTCACTCCAGTTTGCTCTCATAACTTCAGTCCATGTGTCTCCTCATTTTGGACCATTTTCAATGGGAGCCTACTGCAGCCGGGTGGTGTCCAGCCCCATGTACGGATAGCCCTTTAGGGGAGACCTGGACATTTCAGGCTGTTGGAGTCTGTGGCTTCGGCTGGCTGATGCAGGCCTGATCAGACATCACTCGAGATTTCATAGCAAGAGTTATTAAGTAACACTGGAAGCCTGGAGTCAAACCTAAGCTATTGTGTGATTTATCATTGGATTTTAGATAGACCACCTTCCCTTTCCTATTTCTGACACTTCCAGTATAACTGCCCCTTTTTCTACCCAGCCAACCCCAGTAGCTGTTGGTGGTTGTCTCTAAGGCTCTTTGTAGAGTTTGATGGTTGTTGGTAGTTGCTTCCCAAGTGATAGGAAAGGACCCTAGAGCTTTATTCTGGGTGATTGTCTGCAAAGACTCAACTTACTTATTATGAATTTGCTGATGTCCGATTTTTTTGTTTGATACAAACTCATTAAAGGCTCTGCTTTAATGAACATCTACATTGTATGTAGAGATATAGGCTGATATCCTGGTGAAAAGGACACGGCTCCTGCTCATGTGAAGCCCATGGTGGAAGGACATCAGGGGCTATGGGGCCGAAGAGCATGGGCCAAAGAGCGTGGAGCATGGTTCAGGGTCCAGCTTCGCCACTTACTTCTCTGTGATCAGAGTCAGGTTCCTTAACTCTCTGAAACCTCTGTTTTTTCAACTATTAAAAAGGGGCTAATATAGCCCATTTCACAAGGTTGAGATAATATACATTTAGAGACACATAGTAGGTGCTCAATAAACATTATCTTCCTCTTCTTTTGGTTAACCAATATTGTACTCTTGGCTAAGCTTTCTTAACATAAGATGAACTGATGAAGGCTTGACATCTCTTTAGTGAATCTGCATAATTGCACAGTAAACCAGATGATTCAGACTTACCATCTCCTTGGTGTCCTTTGCTCGGTGAACTCACGTGGGTTCAGCTGCATGATTTTGACCGCCATTGCTGCTCTCAGGTTAAGAGCAGCCTCTTCTACCCTTGACTGATTGCAGGCACAGAACTTTTCTTCTTCCCCTGATGATCATATGCATCATGAGGCAAGAGAGTCCTGTCTGTAACTTGGGAGCTTCCTTGAGCAGCTGCAGACTTGCTGACACTTGTAAATCCAATATTGCCTCATCAAACAATGAGGGATTCTAAAAACAACATGGGCCCAAAATAACTGCCTCATGAGCATGGTATTTGAGTGCGGACAATCATCATCATAGTCCATAAAAGTTTTGGCAAGGGTTTCTATCCCTCCCTCCGTGAGCACCAGACTTCTACAATGGGGCCGTATGGGTTTGCCTGGGACAAGAATCCTTCATTCCTGATAGTTAAATATTTCAGTCCATCTCAGGAATTCATCTGCAATTAGCAGATCTAATAAACCTGGAGTTTTAAATGTAGTTTTGACGCCATTGTAATGTGCTGCTGTATTTGGAGTGGCACTAGTACAATAATAGCATTACATGTGTGCTTGGCATTGGTTTTCATGCTTTATGTACATGTACTCATTCAATCCTTAGAACGACCCATGCACTTTACCACCAACAAAACTAAAGAGCAGAGGGGTTGTAACACTTTCTCAAACCCACAGCTAGTAATTAGAGAGTGCCTGGTTTGACCTCAGAATGCATGCTTTCAACTACTGTAAATATACTGGTTTAATGGTTATTTAGAAATTTAATTGAAAAGATTTTGATTATCTCAAAAGGTTGAGTTTTTAACATTTACTGATAGTATGACTTCCAAATTTGAATGCTGAGAATTAGTTGCTCTTTATTTCTTGCCACTGCCGTTATTGTTGAGGTCCTGCTATGTGACAGTGACTTTTTGGGTATTGGGGAGAAGACTGGAGGACTGATAGACGTGATCCTGTCAAGAGCTGTGAAGGGTCTGAAATTTTACTCTACTTGCGTGGTGACGAGTTAGTTTGCCATAGATTCATGGATGGTGGCAGAAGACATGCAATTCCTGGGTCAGAGACAAAGGAAAGTACGTTAGTCATAGCAACAGCAGTGTCTACAGTATCAGCATTTACACTTGTTTCCTGAGCTCGTTTCAGAGAGTGATGCAAAGTGCACTTGAAGAGGACATCTGAGCTGAGAGAACTCAAGTCTTTCATAATGGGAGGTAAGGCTGTCTGTCCTTTGCCCTACAGGGGGGCATTGCCTTAACCATCCTGGACTGTAAGCAAACCTGCCCTTTGTTCTGGAGGACACTATCTGGAGACACTGTCTTCTGAAACTGTTTACTCTATAAACATCCTTGAAAAAGTAGATCAGAAGGAAGGCAATTCTTGGGTCTCTTGCATTTCCTCTCATCTTGTGAACATGAATTGTCTCCCCTGAGGTCCCTGTACTCCCAAGAATCAGAAGTTCAATGTGTGGATAGGAATAACAGACGTGAGACAATACCATACTACTATGTGGGGATTGCATAATTTGGACTGCAAATATAAAGGGCCTCTTGGGGGAAAAGTCATTGTGATCTAGAGTGGGTAAAGAGTTTTCTCGGATGAGGAGAGATTTTATTAATTCAGAAGAAATTAAAGAGTGGATAAAAAGGAAGCACTTTATGTTGTGTCACAGCTGAGGCTGGGAGCTCGATCATACAGAACGTTGGACTTGGCGTCAGACCTGGGTTTCAATCATGGCTCAGTTGTTTATGATTTATTTATTATTGCCCTAGACAACATCTTTGAACCTTCTGATTGTTGTTCATTGACTTTTTAAATCCCTTTTCTACAGGATTTGAATACTTATTAGCTGCAGATTAAGAGATCAGAATTTTGGTCAATATCATAGTGAAGAACGGTAAGAGCTTTGCTTTTCTACATCGTTGATGGAGAGTTGAGAAAAGTGAGTTGGATTTTCTTTGTGTTGAGGAAAATTGGTGATATAGCCACACCTTACCCATATTCTTTGAATCATTTTTTATTCCTTCTTTCTTTACCATCAACAACACGTGATGTCCCTTCTCCAGGAAGTTTTCTTCGATCACCCCAGCTCACGCTGACTTTTCTCTCCCTGGCCATGTCGTCACTGCTCTCAATACATCAGTTGTAGCCACCGTCCACGGGTGAAGTTCTGACTCTAACGTGGCTCACACAGCCTCTCTGGCCTGGCCCAGGCCTGCCACTTGCGCCTCCTCTCTGCTCCCTGCCCCTTATACCCTGCTAACCAGCCATACCAAAGTGGTGTTGTTTGCACGCGCGCGCACACACACCTGATTTTTTATGCCTTTGCTTAGACTGCTCTCTCTCTCTGGAAAGCTTTCTTATTTACCTCTCATTAGCTAATTTCTATTCAATATTTATGAGTCTGCTCAAGAATGACCTCTTCCTCCCTTAAAAATAAAAAAACTAAACTTAATTATCCTAAATTAATGTTTCTCTCTTTCCCATCCATCCATCATCCATCCATCCATCCATGTATCATCTATTATTTATCTATATTTTGCTATATTTACTTCCACTGTAACAGTGTGTATAACTGTCTCCACTAGATTGTGGGATTTTAAAGAGTGACTAATAGGTCCTCAGTGGATATTTTTCCAATGAGTAAATAAAAACCGTTGAATGATTTTGTGAACAAATGAATGAATGCCTTGGACCCAACAAACACGTATTTGAAGTCCACACCTCCGTGGTGAGTGCACAATAAATCACGATCGTGTAGAATTACACGAAGTGGGCTTAAGCAGGAAGGTGAAGGGCAGGCTGGTTCTGGGCATAGCCTGTCTTCTCCACTCTTCCTTACCTTCTCACCCCTACATTTCCCATCCCGATCACTTACCCCTTTCTCACAGGGGCTTAGTCAAAGCTAAAAACTGGGAATAGAAGAAGTTTGGGGAATGCATCCCCATTGAGTCTAATCTTCCATTTATCCAAGGGCATTTTGGTTTCCAGAGGGCCTCATAAAGGACCATTAGGTCTCTGCCCCTGAAAGAATCCCAAAAGCTGGAATTCTAGGCAGTGGGCTGGGGAAGAACATAGTGTCTTCACACTGCAACTCCATCTGCCTCTGGAGCTTCAGTGTGAAGACACTGCATTCCCGTGGTCTGATCACAGGAATGACAGTGGCACTCTGCTCTCTGCTATCACCTTCCAGTCTTTTTGGGCTCCAAAGGAGGAAAATAATCCATATGTGCAAGCCTGGAGCCAATTTTGAGAAAACAAGCCTTACCAGGAAGGTTATCGACAAGTTCATTTTCCCATGGCTTCTCTGTGGCACTCTGGGGCCCAGCTTCCATGAATCTGGAGACAGGAAGAACAGGAAGTGTGACCAGCACCCCTTCCTGAGGCATGCGGTGTGCATGAAGGCCCCACGGGCTTCATCACTGTGTCTGTGAATCCTTGAGGACGTGCAATTCAGTCAATTGATTGACCTGAGTTGGGAATGACCCTGGATTGGGATGAGCTACAGAGCAGCAGAAAGCCATTTTCCTCATGTCGAAGTTCTAGGAAACAGACTTAGACCTTGAGGACTTCCCTGGAGAAGTCAGAGTAACAGGTTGCATATTTAAGCCCTTTATACTATTTGTGTTTTGGGGGGTGTCTGTGTGTGCCTATGTGCACATTTCTGTATGTGTGTGTATGTCACAGGAAAGAACCAGAATGGGGCATTTGGTCACCCTGAATTCAGATCTTATACTAGCTGAGTGACCTGTGCAACTACTTCCATCTTCAGTTTTCCCATCAGTAAAGTGGGGATGAGGAAATCCACCCAATTTAGTTATCACGAGGGTTACATGAAACAAAATATGAAGAGCATTTGTCACAGAACTTAGCAAACAGCAGGTGCTCAGTAAGTAGTACCTATTCTTACTATAGAAACAGGCTGCATGTATTGACTTGTTTGTTTATTACTTACTAACACTTCAGCTCATGCACACTCCCAAACTGGGGTGGCTTACAGGGGGCTCAAGGGGATTATTTCACCAAATATGTTTCAAGCCCAGCTACAGCTTTGACCAGGACTCTAGGAAAGAGAGAGAAGAGAAGCAGGAAGACAATGATAAGTAGATGAGGAAAGAGTAGCAAATGTAAAGTAAATTGGAAAACATGCATATCTCTACACTTCATATATATATATACACACACAAACATATATATGCATACACACAAGTATATACAAATATATATTTGTACTCTATATGTGAGTATATGTATATATTTATAATCTAGCTTGGAGCAGCATTATAAAGTAGTTTACAAAGATAAGCCTATCCAACATGACAGAATTAAAATAATGGCAACATATGCATTCCTGCTCTACCTTCTTCTCCAAAGGATTTAACTTATAAATTTAAAACAAAAAATGCCAGAGAATTAATAAAAAACAACAAAAATGAGTTAGCAGAAGAGAAGTTGAATAGAGTTGAATGCTCAGAGCAGGGTCCCCAGCAGCGAGCAGCCCCGGGAATCTGTCTGTCCCACCGGCACGGGTGCTAACAAGGAATGTGGGGCCTCGAGCATTTGCTAGTCTTCTGCCTCCCCCTGCGTTGCTTCTGATCAGCCTGTCTTGTGTTTGTGCTGACTGCACCATGATTCCTCTTTGCAGCTTTGCTCCTGCCCTTGGCTTGTGCCCCAAACCCTGTCCTCCCAGCTCGACCTTAGCATCTCTCAGGACTTCGGCTCGGAGACCACTTAGCACTTTGTTCCTGGCTGCCCCTTCCTGGGTGTGTGGAACCCAAATCCCCATATGAACAAGTGCTGCCTGGAGAAATGGACATACTATACCAACTGTCGGCCCCAAATCCATGTTGATTGACTATCTGATCTGGTTGCTTCATTTGCTCAAGTGTCTGCTTCGTCCATTGGCTGCCTTTGGTGTGGAGTCTGAATTTGGGGCCTTTTACTTCTCCTGACTGCGTTTCAGGTCTTGGATTTATTTATGAACTGTTGGTGATTTCCGTAAGTCACTGGCTGGCTTGTCAATTTGCTGATGGGATGCTGTGCAAACATACCCAGGGAAATCATTCTCAGATTTCTGCTAAATAAAATATTAAGACACAAGAGGCCTTGCTTCTTGGCTACAAAACAACAGTGATGTCAATAACGCAAGCAACAATCACAATAATATTGGGTTGGCCAAAAAGTTCGTTTGTTTTTTTCCATAAGATGGCTCTAGGAGCTCTTAGTTGTCTTTAACTTCATTTGAAACAATTTTGTTAGATTGTACTGTGACAGCTGCTGTATCAGCATGCATTAAAAAAACCTTCACAACTGGTGAATTTTTGTGTAGCCATTTTAATATTGAAGATGGAAGAAAATATGCAACATTTTCAACATACTGTGCTTTACAAGAAAGGTAAAAACACAACTGAGACACACACACAAAAGAAAAGATTTGTGCAGTATTTGGAGAAGGTGCTCTGACAGATCGAATGTGTCAAAAGTGGTTTGTGAAGTTTTGTGCTCAAGATTTCTAACCGGACGATGCTCTGTGGTCGAGTAGACCAGTTGAAGTTGATAGTGATCAAATTGAGACATTAATTGAGAACAATCAACATTATACCACACTGGAGATAGCCAACATACTCAAAATATCTAAATCAATAAAGTTATTGGTGAAAATGAAAAATGTGTCTGTTATTTTCGGAAAAAACTAAATGGACCTTTTGGCCAACCCAGTATCACCTTTGATTTTTGAGCACAGTGCTCCAGGCGCTGTGCTAGCTTAGCTACGCTAAATTTCCCTACATCCCATGAGCAAATGGTAATTTTTATCACCATTCTACAGACAACGAACTCAGGTAGTGGGAGGTTAGGAGAATTTTCCCCAAATCAAGTAAATGTTGAACTTTAAACAGGATTCAAAACTGGTTTTCTGACTCTGCAGACCAGCTTTCCCCACGCCCCTGAACCCCTGGTTCACCCAGCGGCATCCACGGCAGCCCAGGGTCAGTGGCTGGGAAAAATCAGTCAGTCTCACTTTGGGGGTCTCTGTGTGACAAATGTGTCAGCCTCTTTACACTCTCTACATCCAGACAGCTACTGAGGTAAGTGCTCATTAAAAATGAAAGCTTTTGCTGCCATACTGGTCATAATTCATAGAGATTTATTTGTATCTTCACCCATTCTACCTTCTTTCCAATCTACAGAAGTCAGGCTTTCTCAAAGTCAGCCTCTCCACTTCTGTCTATTCACGTGTTCATTCGTTCATCATTCGTTCATTCATTCATTCAGCATTTATTGCCCATCTACTGGGTGGCAGACACTGTGCCAGGCAATGGGGAGTAACAGTCCCTCTTCCCCTGAATGCCACCAGTCTTTCCTCCTTCCTCGGGGACTTCTGTCCATATGTCACCCCCTTTCCCGTCATCCGTCCTCCTTTGTCTGTCCGGTTCATTCCAATTCAGCCTACAACAACGACCAAATCTTTTCCATCCTCTTTTACCCCCTTCTTTCTATCACCTTAGTTGTCTTCTGATGAGCCAGGTTTCTACATGATTGCCTATTATTCCAGAACCTTCCCTTCCTTTCCATACATTTACTTCCAATCCCTGTCCTTACCAAAGTCGCTCCACTGGACACTTCTGAGTTCACACCGGTTTGGACCTCTCAGCCACAGTGGACAGCCCTGTTCCTTCCTCATTTCCAGAAACTGTCCTTGGTGCCCTTGACCCTAGTCCCTGGACATTTGTAAACTTCTGAATGTACCTTCTCTGTCTTCTGTCTTCTGCAGGAGTCGTTCGCTCTGCCTCGTACTTCAAGGTGGGTTCCGTCCAAGCTTCCTTTCCCTGCACCTCCTTCCTGTGTGACGTCATCTGCTCGAGAGGTAAGACAGGCATTTATATTTCATTGCTTACTCATTCCCTGAGCTTTGGGTGGATGAGGAGATCTCCTGTGGAGCACCGCCACTGGGATCTCCCATGGCAGGACCCAAACTGAACTCGTCATCTTCCTAGGATGATGGTCCCTCTGCCCTGTCTGCTCCAGGCAGCACCCTCCACCCAGTCACCCCAGCCAGAGGCCTGGAAGTCACCTCCCAAAGCTGCCAAGTCAGGTCTTCCCTTCCCTCCCTCCCTTCCTCCTTCAGACCTCCCCCTCCCTCCATCCCTCCTTTCCTTTCTTCCCCCTTCCTGCCCTCCCCCTCTGTCCTGTCTTTCCCTCCTTTTTTTCCTCCTCCTCTCTTCCTTCCTTCCTCCCTCCTTTCCTCCTTTTATATTCTCCTTTCTTTATCCTTCTTTCCTCCTTTGTACCTTCCTTCCTTCCTTCATTATTTCCATATTTCCCATATCTTATGCTTGTTAGTGAGAAAGCAAAAGTAAGTGAAAAACAAAGTCCCAGCCTCTTCTTTCATGACCTTATACTCTAGTGGGAGAGACTGACTTTAATCAAAGACCTGTAAAAAGAAAGAGATCACTGCATTTGTGATAAATGTTGGTATGAGAACATAAATAACAATCTTCCCTATGGAAAGTGAGATTGCAATTGCTACTGAAGGAAGAATATGTGCTAACCAGTTAGAGGGTGGAGGAGAAGAGTGTTCTCAGGAGAGGGAGCAGCACGTGCAAAGGCCCTGGTGCATTGAAAACAAGTCTGGAGTGGCTGCCACAGGGAACAGGGGAGCATGAAGGAGGCTGGGGGCGGGCCGGGCAGACACGCAGGGCCTGGTGGGTCAGGGAGGGCTTCTGGTCTCTGTCCTGAGTACCTGGAAAGTGGTGAAGATGGGGAAGAAAGGAGGAAGTCGGGATGTGGAGATGCTGATGAAGAGGCTTGAGATGATGGCGACTTGTCAGAGGAACTGCCAAGATGCAAGAGTTTCAGGTCGCTTCACAAAAAGCCTATCAATTTGGCCTAAAGCAACTCAGTCTGCCTTTCTGACTGTTAAATTACCTGAGCCCCATTTCTTTCTCAGATCAAGACTTTGTGAAATGATTTAACATGAATCCTCTTGAGGAAGCTCTTTGTGGCCACAAATGGTCATTCCCCAACTGTTCCTCCATCCGCGCTGAACCCCGGTCATCAGACTGTGTGATCAGGGTGCGGATGCTCTGTCAGCAGCACCTCCGCTCTCTGTCCAGAGGGGTCAGCCATGCCAAGGAGGCCCCCAGACCTGCCAGCGCCATGGGAGTGGAGGCAGCCTCCTCTTTGGCCTTGGTGAACCTCTGCTGGGACATCTGTCCCATTGACACTAGGACTCTGATACCAGCAGCCCAGCTGGGGTCAGGTGGTCCATTTTAACTGTCAGTGGCACTAGAATTTTTAAATTAATTAGTTGCTTTCATCACTAAACTTCAGACCTGAACTGTGGAATGGAATGGATTCTGAGGGTGAGATACATCTCGTGGGTTCCTTGTGACCCCTCCTTCTCCCCAGCTATGTGGCTATGGGAGACTCTTGCTACCCGTTTGGTGACTGCAGGTACCCTGTACTTGCCAACATTCTAGGAAGCTTCATCTGGCGTCAGAGCAGCAAGTTGGAAACTGAAGGACACGGGGAATTTTCTTGAACACTTGCCTTCTCTCCCCTTAGCCGCACTTTCTCTTTCTGCAGTGCGCCCCCCGCCCCCCTCCAAAGAACAACCATGGTTTTCCTGCTTTTTGGAGAGAAGGATCTGCGGATCAAACTCTAGCATTCACTTATCTGAATTCTACTGTGAATTCTTATTTATATTTCCTTCGAGTTGTAAGACATGTCTTTCATTCTGGCTTGTGTGGCTCAGTGGATTGAGTGTCAGCCTGAGAACCAAAGGGTCGCTGGTTCGATTCCCAATCAGGGCACATGCCTGGGTTGCAGGCCAGGTCCCCAGTAGGGGGATGTGCAAGAGGAAACCACACATTGATATTTCTCTCCCTCTCTTTTTCTTTCCCTTCCCCTCTCTAAAAATAAATACATAAAATCTTAAAAAAAAAAACCAGACATCTCCTTCACTAGCTTCCTGGCCCCCATTTCCAGTCATCTTTTAAACTCTTGTTTAATTTCAGGGCTGACTGGTCACCGGAAATGTTGTTTCCACTAAAGCAAGTAATGTAAAGCCTGCGACAATGAATAATTATTGAATCTTCCATTCAGGAAAATCTGCCTAGGAAACGACTCTCAGGTTGGAGAAGGCAGCTTCAGGGAAGCCGATGTGCAGGAAGCTCTGCCTCTGTCTGTGGGAGTGAGGCTGTGGAATGGAGGACTTGACAGGGATGTGTGAGCTTTCTCACCTGGAGTTTTAAATCTGACCTCAGTCCCCTTCTTCTGTGTGACACTGATAGATTTTCAGGTCTAGTTATTGTCCGGGGTGTAACCCTGAGATCACTCCCTTTTCTATTAGTGCTGGATAACATACAGGAATTTTTCCCATGTGGATTTCAATGCTTATATCAGGTAGACTGAGAAAAGGCAGAAAACTTTACTTTCATTATTTCATTGTTCTCCCTGGCCTCATGCTGGTACTAACTGCTTTATTTAGATACTTGTAGGCCACGCGTCAGTCACCCGTCATATTCCTGCTTCGATTCCTTCTTTTTGCTCTTCCTGCCCTAGCGAGAACCTTCTCGTCTGACAGATGAATGAGCTTTCATTGAGCGATGCAGTTCCTGTAGTTCTGCTTCTCTATTCACATTTTCCTTTCCCCATCCCTTGGTGGCAAAGACCATCTCTCTCAGGGAAACCCTTCCACATACTGTCTGATGAGGCAAAGCCTTCCTCCTTCAGCCACAGGAGTGGGCAGCACCCCAGGCCCTCAAGAGTCCTCCCTGAGCCTTTTACAGAAGCAAATGGGAGAGAGACCGAGCTCCTGCCCTTCGTAGGGTCATTAGTTGGAAGGATGTTGAGAGCTGAGACTACTGGTTGCCATCATTGCCTCCACGTGGGGACAGCTTGCCTGAGAATGAAGCCAAAACAGAGAAAAGCAAAGCTGAGACATGGAGAAAAAGAGATATTCTTAAGGACCTCACCAGGACCCTTCATTTGGACACAGCTAGGTCAGCTACACTGCCAGCTCCGTGGAAAATGCAGCCTGTCTTTTGTGTAGGCTTGAGTTGGGTTTCCATCACTTGTGCCCGAAGGTATCCAAAGTGGTACACCTGCAGGCGTTCCATTCAGGTACATTTCTCTTCATTGGGTTCCATCACTTACTTCACTTTCTCCTCTGGCAGTGTGGATGATGCAGGGGCGTCTACTTTTATGTCGGGCAGTAGGCAGCTGATTTCCAGAGAGATGCGTAGATCTCCTGCTTGAATTGCCAGATAAAATACAGAAAGCCTGGCTGTATTTAAATTTCAGAGAACTAGTAATTTTTTAAGTACAAGTATGCCCCATGCTATTTGGAATTTTAGACCCGAACCAAATCATTTTTAGTATGAGTAGGTTCTGTTTGATATGTGGGTCATAGTTATACCCCCTACATTTAAAAAAATTATTTTATTGCTGTTCAATTACAGTTGTCCACATTTACCCCCACCACTCCCCCTACCCCAGCCATTCCCACCTCCCTACCCACCCTAAAATTTTTGTCGTCTATTTGAAGTTTAAATTTGAGTGTCCTGTATTTACCTGGCAATTCTAGTTTACCAAATAACCATATTTTAAGAATGTGCTTAAAATAATATTACCAGGTTTCTAAATTTAGGAGAGCATCATCCTACATGAGTAAGCTTCATCCCTCGGGTGTGGCGCTGACAATTTAACTGGGCACCCTGCGTTGTTATTTGCTGAACATGGCAACCCTGTTCTCTTCCCACCTCAATCATCTTTCTGATTTAATGATACGATGCCAAAACTATAGTACCCAAGAGCCACCTTGTTCTCTTTCTCTGTGGTCAAACAGGCAATGTGTGGGTTCAGACCTCTTCAGTGGCACCTGTCCCTCTCTGGTGCTGGAAGGAGTTACCATGATTGAAGGGCTATTCTGTGGCCTGTGTGGGGCAGGAAGGGACCTCAGGTCAGTAAACATTGACCAAGGGTGTCTCCAGCAGTCAGGGCTGGAGCTTCCCCCGTGCCCCCTGCGCAGGTCCACGGCATCCTGGAGAAGGGGCTAGAATTGACCTTGTAAGGTGGAAGGTCGGGGTCTCCTGCATGAGGATGGAGAGCGGAGGGAGGCAGGAGACTGCCATTCCTCCACATCCTCACTGATACCGTGAGGGGAGTTATATTCCTGAGGAAGGATAACAGAGGACAGCACACCTGCCCACACTGCAGCTGTGTGATGTTCCGAGTAAGTCAGTGGAGGATGCTCTTGGAAACAGTGCCCTTGTTCACAGGTCCCGTTGTTTTCAAGTCCCATCTCATATGCAGGAGAGGTTTGCTGTTCTTCCCCAGCCACTGGTCAGTTGGATTGTGTATTCAAATACCTGAATTGTTTAAGACCAGATGCAACCCTCTCCTTAGGTGGTGTTTCCAGTCCTACAAATAAAAAAGCTATGAAATTCTGAAGATGGGCATTCCATTCTCTCTCTTGAACGGGTTGCTTAAAAATGCAGCGCTTTTACTTTTAAAAGATTGTAAAGTTGACAAATGAATCAGTATTCCAAAGATGACTTGAGTGTCTCTTAAATTTTTTTTATCATTTCTAATTTATGCTTTATAGTGAAATAGAGATTAGCTGCTTTTTATTTGCTGTTCTGAATTATTTTTCCAAGCGAGGCTTTGGGCTTCAGAGCTACCGCACTAGAATATCGACCCCTCGCTCCTGTGGCGCTGGGGTGAATGGATGGGTGCCTGGGGGATGCTGTGTTCCCGACAGGGCTAGGGGCAGGGCGGGCCCAGTGCGGTCAGGGGGTCCCTCCTCTCGCGGTGGGGGTGCATCTCCACAGGGCCTCCTACCTGGAGCTCCTGCATGAATTGGATGCTGTGTTGAAACTAAAATGTCATTTAATCACCCCAGTAACCCTGTTCAGGCTCAGAGAGGTTAATCCTTTCCTGAAGGTCACAATGCTAATAAATACTGGACTGGGCTTTCAATCTGACCCCAAGTTTAGAGTATTTTTTCACCAGACACACTATCTAGCAGAGGCGACACCTTGGCCAACTCTGCCACCTTGCTGAGGCCTGGCTGTACCCATGCTTATGGGTAAGAATAATGGGGTGCCTTTGTGTCAGTGTGGGCCCCTCATCTCTGTTGTAATATCTGGGTCTTTCTGTTCTTGTGCGAGTTCCATAATGTTTTCCTGTGCATGGAAGTCATGTGGAAAGAAACCTCATTTGCCAGTTCTTACTTGATTGGTCTCTGCAGTAGCCTCAGAGCAAACCTGGCCTTACCCCTCCTGACACTTTAGGACCCATGACCCTGGCACTCCCGGTGGGAATATGCCTAGGACTTCCTTGCCTTTTTTTTCCTAAGGGCAGTTTCATTCCATTTGTGTTTTGAAAAGAGCACAGGCCTGGAGTCACACAGCATGTGAATTCTATCTCAGCTCTGTGTGTTCCTGGATAAATGAACTGACCTCTCCATACCTCCGTCTTGTTTTCTGTGAAGGGGGGATGACATTAGTTTCTACAGAATTACAGTCTGAATTTAATGACATAACAGAACAACCACCTGGTATGTAGTAGGCATTGAATAAATGTTATTATTTTGACAAGTGCTACTAATTCTCAGTAAAGCGTCTCCCCCATATGTTCCCTCCACAATGCTCAGGCTGTTACCAAAAAAAAGAATAAAGTTGCAACGCATACTGCCTCTCAGAATTACTTTTATTTCTAGAGGAGAGAAACTCTGCCAAGGAGGAAATGGAAGGGATCCCAGGGTTTTGTGCAGGTTTTATTTGTATGCAAAAGCGAGCAAGTCTTTGTTCTAAAGATGAATTTCATTCTAATGGTGCCAATGAATCTTTTAAAAATTCATAATTGCCATTCCTAGCATGCTCCAAACGGAAAGATAACAAGAATTAGGTGGCCAGTTCAGATTGCATCTGGAGATGGATGTGCACTTGAAAATGCTTCAGCTGCTCCCTGAGTCATCTCAGTCCACCCAGACCCGCAGCTGAACTGGATCCTGGAGTCTGCAACGCCAGCCTCGCCCTGCCCTCCCCTGCCCCGTCCCCACCTCCCTCGCCATGGTACTGGGTGGGAGGGGGATGGAGCAAGTCAGGGCCAAGGACCTGAGCCCAGCCTTTTGTTACCCCTACATGCGAATATATGGAGCTCTCTACAACTTGCAACATATTGTTTTCTATTTGTTATCTCCTGTAATTCTCTCAAAAATCCCTGAGAATGGATTATTATGTATGTTATAGATGAGGAAGCTGAGGATCAGAGAGATAGTGGCTGATACATGACAGCCCGGACTGGAATTCATATCACGTGACTCTAAAACGAATAACCTCCCCAGCATCTCTTCTGGCAGTGAGCTACCCGAGAGCCCGCTCTTCTGACCGGGAGCCAGGATTCCATGGGTCCCACACATCACCAGCTGAGTGCCCAGGTGGGTGAGGCCCTCGGCGGCAGAACGCTTCCACCAATGGGGATGTAATTGCATGAATATCCAGTAACTTTGGTTCCAAGTAGGCTCCAGAGACATCTGGCCCATCAAGGAAGAGTACTTATTTTTGAGTGATTATTGCTAAAAAGGCTCAGGCATGTTGTGTGATCAGTTAATTGAAAATTACTTCCTCTTCTTGGTCGGCTGCTGCTTGCCGCAGACGAGTGATGATGCATTTGACAGACTTCTTGTGAGTGTTGAGTCCCAGCTCAGCTCTAAATATTTAAAGCAGTCTGTTCTCTATTTGACATGCCCTGAAGTGAGTTTTTGAAAGTAGTAAGTTTTGTTCCCTATTAAAACTACCCAACCTTTTCTCAGTGCTGAACGAAAGTAGTAGGTCGGGGCTGCCTCTGGTCATTGGAGTGGTCAGTAGGAGCTTGCTCCGTTTCCTGTTTCTCCCAGGAATTCTCCCTTGTAAAGATTGAGCACGGCTGCAAAGTCCCCTCTTCCTTTTCTGGATGGGAAAACTTGTGCATGCAAAGGTCCTCGGTGCCATTGAGACAGAGGCCAAAAGAATGCTTGAAAGGATCACAGTGGACGAAAGTCCTAAGCCGAGTGTCCTGATCAGATGTCCTATTCCGTTTACGGAAAGTGTCCAGTGAAAACCCACTGCTGTTGCTGATGTCACCTGGGTGGTGGTTAGTGAATGTTCTAGAGTGTGAATTGAGTTCAGTGAGTGGCTCTGTAAAGTTCTCTGAGTCCATCGAGTGAGGATTTGCTTTCAGATGACCTAGGTTGCTATTCCAGGTCTCATGTTTCTATTCCAATGACTTTAACTTGGTTTCTGTGGACCTCAACTTCCTTTCCTTTCTTTTTATATTTTTTTAACACTTGCCCAAGGACATGTTTATTGATTTTAGAGAGAGGGGGAGGGGAGAGAGAAGGAGAGAAACATTGATCAATTGCCTCTCGCATGTGCCCCAAGTGGGGACTGAACCAGCAACCCAGGCATGTGCCCTGACCTGGAATCAAACCTGTGACCTTTCCATTTATAAGACAGTGCGCCAACCAACTGAGCAACACTGGCCAGGGATGGACCTCAATTTCTTTATCTGCAAAATGGATATGATTCTATAGTTACCTTTTGTGAGTAGTAAATAAAACAATGCATGACAAAATTTATATAAATAAATTTTATTTCATCAATAATGAAAGTGATAAATGAAAATAACTTAAAATTTCTGTTATTAAAACATTTTGGTATTTTTATGTTTCTAGTCCAATACACAAAAAAAGGAATTATTGGATATTTGAACATTCGGACCAACAGAAACAAGGGGATTATATTTTGTGTATGTAATATGAACTTAAAGTGTTTCTAGGCTGGGAAAATTTGATTGAATTGTAAATAAGCCCAGTTCTTTAGTTCAGGTTACACTGATATCTTCTCTTCAGAATTCTTGCAGTACTTACTCTTTCTGCTATTCAGTTAGTGCTTATTTAAGTAAGGATGTGTGCTTTCAGATTATTTTTGCAGGTTATTTTCTGCCACAAGGCATTTCTTACAGAATGGCTCCTGTAACCCCTTTAATAGGGTTACAGATGAAAAAGCATCATATAGCATTTTATGTGAATTTTTCTCTGTCCAACCAAATAGCTTCATCTTTTTTTTTTTTACCACTTTCCTAGACTCTTGTCTAGTTCGCCCTTCACTACCAAACATCAAAATCATTTCTGTGAAACACCAGTGTGAAATGTCAATGCTTTGTTTAAAACCTTCTCCGAGGATGTTATTTAAGTTTGACAGGCAGGCACATGCACACAACCATGAGCCGCTGGCCCAGGTGACTGTTCAAGGTGGCCCCTTTCTCCTCCTCCCAGGATGCAGTTTTGTGGAACCCAGTAAATACTGATGCTCTCTGAAGGATTAAGAAGAAGATTTCTCAGCGGAAGTTGAGGATGAGACGGCTTCCTTGATACCCTGACGCTCTCTGCCCAAGACCACGTGCGATACCAGTCGAAGTGACAAAGGCAGCCACCGCTTCCCTCATGAAATCCAGCCATCAACTGAAGGCACCAGTCATACCTTGAAGAGCCGGGGAGTGTGGGGGTGTCTGTCCTGATGGAGAGCTGTGTTTTATCCCTGCCATTGTTTAAAATTCCTAGCACATGAGCATACTTGGTTTTATTACTCATTTTCATTCTCCACGGCCAAGCACCCCCTTACTGCCGCACCAGGGGTGGGCTGCTCCCGGAGGCAAACTGCCCCTCTCCCCTCCCCCATGGTTCACCACAAGGCCTCACCGTTTCCTCCCTTTTCCTTTGCTGGAGACGAAAGGGCAGTTGTATCTCATGTTTGGTCTGACTGATACTGAAATGCTCAGTGTCCAGTGGAGGGGCAGCCTCGCAGAGATCACAGTGTGCGGCACTCTCAGCCTCAGTGTGGTCCCCACGCTTGGGCACTCTAGGTCCACGCACCGGTAGGACCAGGGGAGCTATTTCGTATCTTCAACTCCAGAGACGGGAGCCTGGACCCAGAAAGCCGAGACGCCGTGCCAGAAGTAGGAGCACTGGCATCGTCTGGGCAGCTGCAGTGGGTGCTACCTCTGGCCGGCATACCTGTGTGCACATTCTGAGCTTTGCATTGCTTTTCTAAGTACCTGTGCCCATTAAATACTATTGCTTTCAAGGGCTCTGTCAACTTATTAGGTTCTCAATTTATTGCACTTTAACATTGCTTTGTAAAATGTCCCTCCTAAAGCTATTGTAGTTACTCTAAACCCTGATGCATTTTTATTTCAAATAAAAACTTTCAGCTTGCTTAAAAGGGACAGGTATTTGAGACTGTGACTTGTTTCCAGTAAAGTCTTAAAGAACAAGAGTTGATTCACATGGTATAGAAAGGAAGGAACTTGTCAAATACTAAAACCAATGTTATTGGCACCTGGGCAGACACGAGAAAGGGCAGGTCTTGCCTGGAGGGGAGGTCAGGGCTTTTGAGAGAGGTGCTTCTTACACCCCATAATGGGCAAGGCTTCCCATCCCCTGGAAGACAAGTCCATGCTCCTAAACGGGACAGACAGAGGCTTGGAAACTGCCTCCCTCTTCCACTCCATCTTTCTATGTCATCCCTTGCACATGTCCCGTCTCTCTGCTCCCAGTACCACTAAGAAGCCAGTCTCTGAATGTGATACACTCTTCCTGCCTCCCTGCCTTGTTACGTACTGTTTCCACTCCCTGGGAAGCTCGGTTTTCTTCTTTTTTCATCTTTCTATCCTCACTTTCAATAACTGGCAAAACATTCTTCCTCTGATGGACGTTGCTCTGATTTCATTCCTAGTTACATCCTAAGCAGACGTCACTAAGTTTCCTCATATCTGTTTCCTCGTGATGTTGTCTGGAGTAAGAATGCCAAGTCTGACTCCCCTCTTCACCAGTTAAGGCTGCGTGACTTTGGACGAGTTCTGTTTTCTCTCTGTGCTCCTATTTCCTCCTTTGTATCATGGGGATAATAACAATGATACCACTATCACTTACAATTTTATAATGAGGATAATGTTTTTAGAAAGTTTCTAGAATCACATAGCAACTTAGTGTGTTATTTTTTATTTTTATTGGAATTTATCACTACCAGTATGATTATCATCGTCAGACACAATACACCACCCGAGTGCTGCTATTCACACACATTTTATCCACGTGATCACTATTGTTCATCAGTCTGCCTCAGTCCCATCTCCCTTCCTCCCCGGGGCTCAGCACAATGCCTGGCACCCACAGGCGTCCAGTAAATAGTTCTGAATTGTACATACTGGCACCTCTGTCTTTTTTCCTTATCAGATTATAAGATCCTTAGAGAATGTGTTTTCTGCTTTAAAACAGGGATGCTAGCACAGTACCCTGCACGTACCCAGCACTCAAAAATCCACGGAAGAAACTGATGAATTCATGAAGAGTGTATAGAAATGACCGTTTGATTCGTGGCTTCCAGGGAGCAGGGCAGACCATGGTGTAATGAACGATTTTCTCCCAGCTTGTCATGTGGGGCCAGCTGGAGGTCTGAAAGCACATACCTCAGTTCAGTTCTTTGTTTCATAAGGTTCTGTTGAAGTTAAAACGCAGTAAAGACATAGTATTAAGGATGAGGGTCTGCCAGTGTATGGAAGTGTTACGGGATAGAAATTGCTTAGATAGGTAAGCTTCTACACAGTGATGGTTTTAAAAGTCTGTATGTCCACAACATTGGCAATCTGTAATTAAAGTTTCTTTGCTTCTGCAAACTATCTAATGGACGTTATTTGATTGGCTGTTTCATTCTGTTACATTTGTCGGGTTACAAATCGCTTGAAGTTGTAATTTTCTTCGATTTAAAGCCCGACGCGATGGAAAGCTTGGATCTAACTTCCAGCTGAGAGAGGGCATGAATATTTCCTTGGAATTTTAAAATGGGTCGTTTCCTACCCAAGTATGATGTGTTTTGATACGTCTCACATCATCTTCTATGAATAACTTTCTGAACTTTGGATTGATAATTTAGCAGCTCATTGTATTAAATACTATTCCTTTAAAGGGACACTTGTTAAGCTGTTTGAGTCCTGAATTAATGTTTTGTTTAAAGAATGCCATTTAAAGTTAAGATCAAGAGATTTTGGGGGGAATGGTTTAAGTTAAAAAATGGCAATGTCACTTGAGTTCAAATGGAACCTTTAAAGATTTTCCTAGGAAACCGAAACACACAGAAAAAAAGTGGGGTCAGTATAAATGGAACGTAACACTCTTTACTTTTCTTCTTTAGCTGCTGGAAATGACAAATGTAAATAGAAATATAAATAAAGGAGGGGTTTTGAAAGTTCTTTGTTGAGCAGCGCAGTTGCTGCACATAATGCAAGTAAGTGGAGCAGATAGCTCTTCAAGAAGCTTCAGAGAAGCCCATCTGCCTAAAAAGCCTGTACCCAAGATCAGTCAAGACTGTTCTCTGCTTTTATACCTGCTGCTGCCTCTAGTAGTTTCCATTCTCCCAAGATGAAGTGATAAATGCTGGAAGTTTGGGCATGGCCAACTTAGGCACCTTTGGGTGCTCATTAGAGCAGTTTTCTCTTCCTTCTGGGTCCACGGGTAACAGAATTTTTAGTTCACTTGCAGTCAGGTGCGTCCATGTGTCTAGATTCTGGCTAAGTGATGTGAGCAAAAGTAACGAAAGCCACTTCCAGGTCTGGCTCCTAAAAGAGCTTATGTGATATTTCTCTCTCTCTTTTACCATCTCCAGCTGAAGGCTGAGATCCAGAAAAGGCTTCCGAGGCCCAGTGACTTAGCTGCATCGCTAGAACTAAAAGTCTGGGTTCCAGAATGACCACATGGAGGTGAGCCACCTGGGATCGCCATCTAGACACACCTGCATTGGACTTTGTGTGATCAAGAAGTGACTTTCAATGTTGTTAAGCAACCGAGATCTCAAGGTCTATGTGTTACTGCAGTAGCTATGTTATGTTTTCTGACTAATAGAGACAAGTAAAATGCAGGTCTTATCTTCAAGGAGTTAACATTATGGTTGGGAGAAGAATGTAAATAAGTGCTTATCAAACAACGTGACCAGTATAGCAAGTGAGATGCACAAGGCGCAATGAGAGTAGAGGAAGGAGGAGGATGAGGATGTTGATGATGATAGAAAGGCTTTCAGGAGGAAACCCACCATTGTGTACTTCTTACAAGTGCAGGTGTGACTGAGGGGGACAGTCATGGGCGGGGAGGAGGAGAGGCTGAGAAGCAGGTCAGTGTTGCTGGAGCAGAAAAGATGAGGTTGAACATAGTGACACGTGGGGTGGGAGAGGGAAGCAGATGTCACATGGTCTCACATGGCACACTGGGGACCTGGACTTTTTGAGATCAGTAGTATTCAAAGTCCTGATTTGTGATGACGTAAGAAGCATGTGACAGAATGTAAATCAACACTTGCTTCTTTCATGGAGAATGTCTTGCAATAGAAAAAAAAGTCAGCTGAACTAAATAGCAATCCAGTGATGTCGCTGATTCACATTCTGGCATGAATTTCTTATTTTACCCTGTCCAGAAACCTGATCACTCTTCCGAGAGCCACTCTTTAAGTGGCTCTGTTTTAGACAAATTATTCTGCTTATTGTGGATGATGGGTTTAAATGCTGTGTATTCAGGGAAGGTAGGGCATTTGGGAAAATGGTGAAGAGGATGAAGACTTGAACTAGAGCAGTGGTGCTGTCAATGCACATGCGTGAATGGATTTCAGAAATATTCAGCACAGGAGCTGTGTGTTGTGTAGACAGTGAAGGAGAGAAAGAATAAAAAAATGAGTTCTAAGTGTCTTAATCCAGTGTTTGGGTGGATGGTGGTGCCATTGGTAGAAGAGGCATCCATACATGGACTTGGTGGGGAGTTTGAAGAATAACTTTCAGTGCTGTTGAATGTGAAGTGGCTGAGAGACACCAGGCAGACATGTTGAGCAGGAGGTTGATGCTAACTCTCCAGAGACAGGAAGGAGGTTCAAATCTGAGAGTCATTATCATAGGAGGCATAGAAAATGGGAACATAATTCTACAGAATGAGGGAAACAGTGGCTCTGGATAAATCCCTGTGGGATACCTGAATTAAGGAGACAAAGATCTCTTGAGACAGGCCTGATGCTCCTGGGGACTGAGAGGGCAGAGAAGTTTTAGAAGCGCTGCACCAGCACAGGCTTCAGGAGAGCCAGGAACATGTCAGTGACGAGGCCTGCACTGGAGCAGGGTGTCTCCGGTGAGCCCCAAGGGCAGAGAGGTGGTAGGGCAGAGGCAATACTGGAGCAGACTGATAGGGATTCTCAGACCGTCTGGAGAGCCAGGCAAGACCCTGTTCCTTATGGGTCCTGTTTCCGCCTCTGGAAGATGAAGTCAGACCAGATGAGCTCTAAGATGCTTTCAGTCCTAGTGGTCTGTCATAATGAGACAATTATGGATACCAAATGTGGTAGACACATAATTTTTGTAAAGAGTGCAGAAGATATTGGCATGTCACTTTTCTTGAGGCTGAGCGAGCTCAAGTGTCAAGTTCATATAATCAATGAATTTATGAACTGAGAATTAAAAACTAGGTTTGTCTGACAACCAACCCGTGTTGTTTTCACTACCCTGTGCTATACAGTGATATTAAGGAGAGAAAAGCCACAGGCAGATGGTGAGTTGAATTTGGGTGGTAGATCATTTATAAGAGCCATCCTTGTTATTTCTCACAGGTATTTCCTTCAATAAAAGGCAGAATGTTCCTTCTGAGAAACATAAACAAAATTCAACACAAGCTTTGAACTAATCTGATATTAGGTATATAAAAAAAGACCAGGTTGACCAGCAAGTGATGGGGAAATTGGGAACTTCTATATAGACAAAAATAGCAATACTAGCATATTTACAGAGGCAATGCATTTTTTGTTTAAAATGTTCTAAAGATGAGCTTAGTGGTTGAGAAATATAGAGACTCCTGGGGACATAATTCTCATTCAATGCAGATAAGAGGTTATCTGAAGCCAGTTTTCTGATATAATAACAGGAGAGCTTATGCTTCCTCAAGGTGTTTTTCTTTGAATTTGTTTCAGGAATGAGTATTTTCAAAGTTACCCAGCTTATCAGGGGAATGTTCTACATCTACCCAGAGTGAAAGGGGGAAATATTTTGACTATATAACACACTGATTGATTGAGTTTT
This sequence comes from Micronycteris hirsuta, assembly GCA_004026765.1. Classification (NCBI taxonomy): domain Eukaryota; kingdom Metazoa; phylum Chordata; class Mammalia; order Chiroptera; family Phyllostomidae; genus Micronycteris; species Micronycteris hirsuta. The sequence continues at coordinate 5,163 of PVJI01016634.1, read as the reverse complement.
AGAGAGAGGAAGTGGGGAGAGAGATAGAGACAGACAGACAGACAGACAGATATTGATTTGCTGTTCCACTCATTTATGCATTGGTTGATTCTTGTATGTGCACTGACCAGGGATTGAACCCACAACCTTGGCGTATTGGGATGATGCTGTAACCAACTGAGCTACCAAGCCAGGCCAATACATAACACCTTTAAAGAATCAGTGGTGTTATTGGGCTTTGCAGAACTGGGTGAGTAGGTATAGCAAGGTTTTCAGGAGCTTTCCGCTTTAGGTATTCAGACTTTTCTATATAATTTTCCTGGTATATACATCCTCTGTTCAGGAGCCTTGCAATTTTTTCATAGGCCCCCAAATAGTTCTTTTGGAGGTAGCCCAAGTTATAAAGTGTTTTAGATATTACCAAGTCCAAATATTCCTCATTGTCAAAGAAATGAAACACAGATAGGGGATGGGTCTTGCCCAAGGTCACAGTTAGGGTAAAGCAGTGACTACAGCCCAAGTGTCCTAGCCTCCAGGGCTGCGCACTGGGTCTGGAGTGTAAGCTCAGTGCACAATGGGGCTCTCTTTTCACCACTCTTGTAGTCCCCTAGGGCCTAGAGCAGTGCCTGGCACAAGAGCGTGTTGGCTGTGCACGCCAACACAGCCAACACAATAGACAAAGTGATGATGTTTTAGCATGCTTAGCAACATGGAAAAGCTTCGTACGAAACCGGGTGTGATGCCAGTTTCTCCATTTGTTTTAATTCCACCATGCCACACGTCCTCTAGTCTGCTCAGCCCTATCCCCAGCTCCAGCTATCTCAGGATCTACGAGTAGCCCAGCCAGCCCCCAAATGGCAGGGAGGTGGGGAACCCAGGAGCTCTGCAGCCGTGCAGGCTGCTTGAGTCCTGCTCTGACCTGGCTCAGATTCTTGCTAGCTTCTTGCTCAATCTTAAATCAGCAGTTGAAGCTATTTCAGGACAACCCCAGATCTAAGTTCCTATTGTGATTTTTTTGATTTTTCTCTTCGTTAGTCAGACTAGTCTAGGCTTTAGTGCAGTAACAAACAAGTCCCCACATCTCAGGGGCTTAATGCACAAAGGCTCATTTCTCACTCATGAGTCTGGCACCTCTCTAGGACAATTTGCTTTCAAGCAGTGACTAAAAGATCTCAGTTTCTTGCATCTTGTAGCTACATCACTTGTAAAACACGGCTCCCAGGTGAGCTGGCAGGGGAAGACTGAGCTGGAGGGCTGTGCACTGTCTCTTAAATGTTTTAGCTTGGAAATGACACACATCGCTTCTGCTCAATGTCTATTGGCCAGAACTACTTACATGGCCTTCTCTAACTGTAAGGGCTTTGGAAACTGAGGACAGTGCATAGATTTTGGCAAGCAATAAAGATCTCCATCAGAATGGAATCAGGTAAAGGAGAGATCACCAAGATTTTTCGCTTTCTTTTTTTCCTGCCCCTACCGAAAAAAGTAATAAGCTGACTTTGCAGAGTGGAATGTTCTTCCTTGTAGCTTAGCAAGACATAAACAGCACTATTGGTCTAGGAAATATATACGGAGGTGCTTTAGGCTCTTGAGAACTTTGCCAGGCCCGGTAACTGCTCTGAGATGAGGTCACATAAACTGTCTCATGAGTAATAAAAGGTGGGGTGGACATGGCTTGGCTGAACCCAGCTGGCTGATTATTCAGTTCAGACAGAGCTAAAGAAAAACAGTTGCCCAGTGGCCTTTCAACTCTGCTCCTTGCCTGTTATTTCTTCAGCCATTTATAGTCTAGTGTCTGGAAGAAGCTGGGCCAAAGTCTGGCAGGAACAGAGGCAGATAAATCATTTGCAGACCAGCACGGGCCTCACAGCTTTACTAGGAAAAGAAAAATCGAAAGCTCGGATTGAGGTATAACGATGTCTCTTTTTACCGGACCAGAGTGTTTTCATTTTTAACCCCTCACTGTGGCCCAAGCACCCTCTTAGAGTCACACATTCCGCATCTTCAGTGGATAAATGCTCTGCCAGGCTTTTGGTGGGGAGAATATAAAGATTCACTGCTGGCAAAACAATTACCAGTTGGATATAATGTGGGCACCGTGGTGGGACTTGTTGGGCATGGTGTCCTGCCTTCATGTTTCCTATTGGTTTCTGCTCTTGGATGGGATTGGTTTCTGCTCTCTATGGAAAGTGGGCTTTGTTTTTCATTTTTTAACGACGTTGAAGACTTTGAGTTACACTATGTAGAAAACAGAGGGGACAGAACCAGCTGCAGGTTATTCCCTTTTTCTCTACCAACACTTCTCAAACCACCACCTGATCAGTTATCACGTCATCATGGTTATGTCTTCCGAGTATCTCCCCACTCTGTTTTATACTCACTACCTGACTGCCTTTGCCTGAGGTTAAGGCTGCACCGCATCCCATCTGGAATGTTTCAGTAGCATCCTAACCGATCTTGCTGTCTTCATCTTCCAATCGTTTTATTGAAATTTTTATTTCTACTGTCCGCCCACGCCATCCAGCCTACGCTGCTGGAATAACATTGCTGAAGTGCAGCTTTGTTCATGAGCCCGCTGAAAAATCGCAGCGCCTGTCTACAGCCAAAAGATAAGGCAGAACTTGGCAGCAGGACGCTCCAAAATCCGCTCTCCCATGCCCTGAGCTACCCTTCCTGAGCTTCTCACTCTGACTGCCCAGCTCTGGGGCTGATCCCTGCAGTCCCTCTCCAGCACTTATCCACTGATTGTTCTCATCTGTGTGTAATATTCTGGTGCTGTGTGCATGTGTGTGTGTGTGTGTGTGTGTGTGAGAGAGAGAGAGAGAGAGATTCTGTCTCTACCTCTACAAGACTATGAGTTCTCTAAGGCCTGCATCCCTTCTGTTCACCCTATAGCTTCTTTAGGACCAAGCCCCACTCCTTACCCATAGTAGATGCCCAGTTCATATTTGCTGGTGGTGAGTAACGCAGAGGTGGAGCACAGCAGAGGATGTTCCAGGTGAGTGTTGCTTTAGGGAAAGACAGAGACTTCCTATCTAGAAGCTTACAATCTGGACCTGGCTGGGGGTGAGAAGAAAAAATATAAATGTTCTTTCACATTTGTTCAATTTAACAGATATATGTGGACCACCTCAAGGTTACATATTAAAATATACTATTACCTACGAATCCCAGAGGAAGAAATGCAAATTCATGCTCAGCTCACGCCTGCCGGTGAAATATTAAGCTCGAGCCAGGTTTCCATGATTAATGAGCTGTAAGAGAACACCACACTGTTCCATCTGCTGCTGTGGGCTTGTGGTTACAACTGGGAGACAGCCGGACTTCATCAGCAGTTAAAGCGAGGACTACCGTGTGCCCAGTCAGCAGGGGGATGATCACGGAAGGTCAGGAACACAGTAAAAGGGAACAGCATCACTTTCAGCCATTGAAGAAATTGTTAATTGATGGGCATTCCTGAGTGAGACTATCTGTGTTCAAAGGGCTCCCGCTGCTTTGATCCACACCTGCTCTATGCTATGCGCCATGCAGAAGTGTGGGACACACAGGTGAAAGGGACGCAGGGAGCGACCCGGCACGCGGACAGCCATTTCAAAAAGGTCCCTCACGTTTATGTACCACTTCATAGTTTTCCTTCATATAAATTTGCTTCTATCATTATAAAGTTGTATCATAAAATGTTAATAAAAAGAAGTAAAAAGAATATATTTTACACATTATAATATTCCTACACACAGATAATTGTTAAGAGTGTGCTAAGTTTTTCATCCCCTTATCTATGTCTGAGCACTTTTCGGTAGTGGAGCCCATCTGTTGTCCTCTGTCAGCTGCTTTGTAACACAAGCATTTCCCCACGTTAATATGTAGCCACTTTATTTTTATTCCATTAAAAATATTAAAGTAGAATTTGCATACAATAATATTCACTTCTCTTAACGCACTGCTCTAGGGAGTTGATGAATGTATACAGTTGTGTTACCTCCATAAGGTATAGAACAATTTCACCACCCTTCCAATTTTTCCTGCTCCCCTTTGTCCTCAATCACTCCAACCCCCAGGTCCTGGAACCCTTTGATCTGTTATCTGTTCCTATAGTTTTGTTTTTGCAAGAATTTTATATGAATAGAATCATACAGTGCATAGGCTTTTGGGTCTGGCTTCTAATACTTAGGATAATGCATATGAGATTCATACCTGCTCTGTGAATAACTACTTTGTTCATGTTTATTCCTGAGCAATAAAATCCATTGTATGGATTGAGAACACTTTATCATTTGCCTAGTTGAGGTATATTTGGGTTTTGTACAAACCCAATCGGATTTTGGTGATTACAAAAAAAACCACTGTACACATTCACATACAGGTTCTTGTATGAACGTAGGTTTTCATTTCACTTGAGTACTTGAGTAAATACATAGGAGTGGATTGCTGCATCTTATGCTGGGTAAATATTTAGCTCTATAAAAATACCTACCCACTCACCCACCACACAGACGCTGAGTTCTAACACAATTCTCCAGTGAAAGGAACAGGGGTCTTTGGAGAAATGGCTGATTCCACAATTGAAGCAGGAAGTACTTATTAGCTGGGAGCATCTTGTAGTACCCCACACAAACAAAACAAAATGCCCCATCGGTGGTAGCGTTTCCAAGGGGCACAGGGGCTAACGGAGAGACAAGTCAAAGGCCAAAGCTGGAACAGTTTGAGCAACAAAGCAAATGAAGTAGTACTGGATTATAACCCAAAGTATGAAAGAAATATCCATTCTTATATGAACAAATGATTGGATAAATTGATAAACGGGGGAGAAGAGACAGATCTCTCATGTAGAAGGATTTCAAATAAACTATGTAGGTACTCCCCCTAAAGGAGAACAGTGTAACTCCCACTTCTTAGGTGTGGGCTGCATATCGTGATGTGTCCCAAGTGAACGGTATGGATAGGGAAGGGGATGGTGTCACTTTACAGGTGAGACCCTTGACAAACGCTACCTCAGCCAGGTGATCAGGGCCAACAACAATAGTAAAAAATCATGTCAATTGTATATGTTCTCGACATGATGTGATAAAAAGACACTTTACCCGAAACCTCATAACCCCATGAGAATACCAGACAAATTCCAATGGAGGGGCATCCTACAAAATACCTGACCTGTATTCAAAACTGCCAAGGTCATAAAAACAA
>PVJI01016633.1:0-37807 GCA_004026765.1 Micronycteris hirsuta | reverse complement strand
ACACTGAGTAAGTACATTATAGGCCCTCTCTATTCCTTATAGGACAACACTTTGATGTGGAAGCTCTTAATATTATTTACAACAAACTCAGAGTTTATTGTCTAAGAATATCAAATACCTTCTTGAATGTCTGATGTTCCCCTTTATCATGCATCTTAATGACAAGGACTAAATAAGTATATTTTTCCTTTTTTTTTTTACTTTGTATATTTTTCTTCAATTTAAAAAATGAGAGGAAGTCTGATAACACAGAACAACAGAAAAGTCTTTCTTAGCCAATTTAGCTAGATTCCTTGCTCCGGGCCAGCCAACTACAGCCTATGGATTAAAGCTGGCAAGACACATTTTTTTATTTTTGGTATAGATTGAGAGAAAAAAATGGCATTACATTTTAAATGGCTGTACAAAAATAAAAAGTAGAGTAATATTTTGTGACACATTAACATTTTATGAAATTCAAGTTGATTGTTCGTAAATAAAATTGAGTAATTGTGTCAAATACCACAAAGCTGAGAATATATACCATCTATCCTGTTAAAGAAATGTTGCTCTCCCCTGCTCTAGAACACTTTGTAATCCTGCCTGAGCATCAAGTACACAGCAACCATTTGTTGTGATGGTCCTCCACAGAGCATCCCTGCCCCCCCCATACCAGGTATCTTTAGCCTTGTCCATGGCTTAGAGTTATAACCTATTTCACCTGGAAGGAGAATATTTCAGAGGAAAGACTTCTTTACTTTCAATATACTTAAAAATGATACTATTTCTAGTAAACGTAACAATATAAAGATCTCAATGTAGTAGAAGTCAGTGATGCTACTTAATTACATATTTAAAAATAGCCAGCTGAAATAATCACTTTGAAAGAATATCTGTCAATATTTATTAAATTTGAACCAACCAATTATCTACTAAAAACAATTCCGCTTCCGAATGTATGACCAAGATTAATAAATGTATATTTTGACAAAAAGACATAAACAATAATATTCACAGCCCGGCTGGTGTAGCTCGGTGGATTGGGAGCGGGCTGGGAACCAAGTGGTCCCGGTTCGATTCCCAGTCGGGGCACATGCCTGGGTTGTGGGTCAGGTCCCTAGTGAGGGCCATGTGAGAGGCAACCATACATTGTTCTTTCTCCCTCCCTTCTCCTCTCTTTGAAAATAAATAAATAAAATCTTAAAAAAAAAAAACAATAATATTCACAGAAGCTTTATTTATTAGGAGACAGACACTGGAGTAACCCAAATGTCTATCAATAATAGAATGTGCCTGGCTGGCTCATTGTAATGTCATCCCCATGAACTGGGGTTGCAGATTCAATCTCCGGTCAAGGCACATGCAGAAATCAACTAGTGGGTGCAGAGATGGGTGAAGTAACAGTTTAATGTTTCTCTCTGTCTCCTCTCTCTCTCTCTCCCTTCCCTTCTCTTTCTCCTTTTCTTTCTCTCTAAAGATCAATAAAAACAATAGAATGTATAAAGAAATTGTTTGATATTGATGTAATACTACATGTGAGTAACATGGAATAAAAAACTTCTGCATGTGATGTTATAATTAATGGAAGAATCCATACAAAATATATAAGTGTGATGCCATTTACTGAAATATAAAACAGACAAAACTATTCCAGGGTGCTTTGGTTCTAAATGGTAGTTACCATAAGGGGTCATGACTTGGATGTGTTGAGAATGTTCTGTATATTGATGTGATTAGTGTTTTCACAGACACATACCATATTCCTACCACTATCTCTACTCTAGTTCTATCTCTATATACACATACAAATTCATAAACAAACACACATGTGTAAATATTTATTAGGATATATAGTCAATATTTGTGTATTTTTCTGGTTGATTGTTTTCCCCAAATTAAAAATACAGTCAGATGGCACAGTACAAATGAGGAGTTTTGATTAGCCTAAAGTTGTTTAAAATGATTCTTTGGTAAAAAAACAAAAAACAAACAAAAAAAAAACTATGTAAAAACCTAATCAGACAAAAAAATTCTTGGATATATGGTTTATGTTTTCTGGAAAACATTTTTTAATATTAATTCATCTTGCTTGATTTCTTTTTACAGATGCAGTACTTTGCAAAGAAAGTAACTTTTTTTATTGGGCAAAGCTGAGAACATATGCTATGAAAGTGAATTTAGATAGTATAGTGCTCCCATGGGAATGGGCATCAAATATGGATTGCAAAATGTCTGAATGAATTATATATCCTTTCAACTTCTGAAACGATGAAGTAATTTTTATATTGAGACCAGCATATACACAAAAACATATTTAGGAAAGTGGTTTCAAGAACCATAAGATCTCCCAACACCATTTTTTGAAGAGGCTATTTTTACTCCATTTTATGCTCCTGCCCTCTTTGTCAAGACAGCACGGATGGAACTGGAGAGCATTATGCTAAGTGAAATAAGCCAGTCTGTAAAAGACAAATACCATCTGATCTCACCTATAAGTGGAACTTAATCAAAAAACAAATAAGTGAGCAAAATAGAACCAGAAACATGGAAATAAAGAGCAAACAGACAGTAATCAGAGGGGAGGGGGTAGGGATAACAGGGGAAGGAGAGGGGAGAATTGAAGGTGGGAAATGGGGGTGGGAAGGGCAGGGGAGAGTAATGGGGGAAAATGGGGACAACTGTAATTGAATAAAAATTTAAAAAATGTAAAAAAGAACCATAAAACTCTTTTTCTTAAATTCTTTTAATTGAAATTTTCTTAGCTTCAAACAAAAACTTATCAGAATTATTGCTAATAAATATAACTCTTAGAAATAAGAGGAGATTGCAAAATTCAGTACAACTTGTGTTGTTGTACTATCAATAAAAACCCATTTCTGAAAAAATGCTTTTCTGTTCTAAGTTCTGTTCCTTTTTCTCCAAGGATCACTTTAGAACGAATACCAGTGTTTAAATTAACTGAGGCATTTTCTTCAGTGCCATATTACTGACATTTACTGACACTTGACCTGAAATGTTTCCCCATAGGAGAAATATGTGAATGGCTTTCTAGAATGCCTTATGCTAGTTTATTGAAGACTCAGAGTAGCTGAAATACATACATTCACATAGTTTATTTAGGAAAGCTTCCTAAACAAATTCACGATTAAGTTTTGAAGAGTGTTTCTTTGTAGTAAATACAGTGAAATGATCTAGAGTCCAGGTTTATTAGTGAAATTAACGAAGTAAACAAAGAAAACTGTGAAGTATATAACTATTCCTTCAGAATTGTCCTCCTGAATCAAACACAAAACAATAAAAGTAACGCTGTGTAAGACATACTTGTTGACTTGACAGGCTTATACTACTCTAAGGCCAAGAACAGGTTTTATTATCAAAACAAATAGTTTGCATAACATATCATCAAGAAAACATCTTAGAAGATATTGTAAGATTTTCTTAATGTTTTATTATTCTCGATTTCGTTTTATTAAGAAATTCATTTTTTTTCCTGTGGGAGTTCACAATGAGCAAAAATGCTGTAGAAATTTCTTTTCATTTTTCTTTCTTTCTTTTAATCTAGTTTTTCTACTACAAGAAGAGCTATTTCTGGAGAAAGGTGTTAAATCATACTTCTAGCTCTGCCCCTTCATTTTACACTCTTTAGGATGGAACTAGAAATACCTTCAAATAGAAATTTATATGGTAGTGTCAAATAACTTCAAATTTAATGCTCTTCAAGGATGAAGTAAGTGTTCATTTGCAGCTTGTACTTAGCACTAAAGCAGAAGCACAGTGAAGATCTTTAGGGGAAAGGACTGAGACCTAAACTTTTTAATATTTGAAAGTTTTAATGGTGGCACAAACATTCCTAACAATCATTGCTTTTTTGGCCTATTTTTTTTCCTGGAAGTTCCATTGATCAAAATTATTTTAGCTGCTAAAACTGAGCAACAGAAACATACCGCTAATAAGCTGCTAAGGAAATTTCATGCTCCCACAGTGGGGAATTGTAGCCCTTATGTTTTCACGTGTAAGAGAGCACGGTCTCTCTTGGAACATAAAGTCAGCATGCAGGACCCACAAATGTGGTAGCGGAATTTCCTGTGGGGAAATCAAGCTGGCATATTCCTTAGATTTAAAATAAAACCTTGCTCTTGCTAAAAACCTCTCTCTCCCTAGGTCCAAAGAACAAATGCTAATGCATGCCTAGCTTCCTCAGACCTGAGTTCATCCCAAGCCTATTGTCTTTCCATTGCATATTTATCCTCTTGATTCGTTATCTTGGGCGTTTACCACCTAATGTAAATCTACAATCCATGCATAGTTATGAAGACCATTCATATGTAAAGTGCCCAAGAAACGACAATAAAAGGCCAGTCGACTCGCGGTTTGGGGCCTCTCCAAGATGATAATGGAGGGGATGCGTGGTCCCAGTTCTCTATTCCTGCGTGTTTCCATGTGAGCTTATTCACGCAGTCAGTCACGGCCATACAAATCCTACGGGCTGGGATTCGCGACGAGCTGCAATTCTGAGTGAAAAACAGGACAAAAGGGCCTTATGAGAGCACGTACAATGCAGCATTTCATAATATTTAATCTACTATTAAAGTGTTTGTTGATGAAACACTTCAATAGAGGCCATACACTAACCCTGACAAGCTGAGGGGAGGCCTGTGTGATGACTTTGAGACTCAGACCTAAAGTAACCACGTAGGATGGGCTGAAATTAAAACCTTTGTAACTAAAAGCAGATCAGGGCAGGCAGTCCTGTGCTAGGCTAGAGTCTTCCCTGACAAAAGTCAACCTTTACCTTAACTGAGCCTGTCTATTGTTTTTTTTTTTTGCATCTACGATAACGTACCTTTAGAATGTCAAATTTCCTTTTTATTCCAGACCCCTCAAAGTATGGTATCACACCGGAGAGAACACAAATCTTTTCATCGTTATTGTTATTGTGCACATTGTTGACTGTTAATTATCCTGTACCCACTTACACAAAAGAAATATGTGTCTATCATTTTATTTCCCTACTTTGCTTTCTCCCGCTTCCCAATCTATCACCAATGGATTTCATGTAACCCACTCATGCCTTCTTTTCATTGTAGTGGATAAAATAAGCTTCAGAACTGTCATTTTCTGGAACATTTTCTCAATCCCTTGAGGTTTTGCTTTCTGGCAATTTTTGTTAGTTTGACTCAAATAAACTCATAAACATTCTTACAGGTTTGGACACTTCTTACCTTGACATGTTCAAAATTAAAATTACAAGGCTGATGTTCCAGACTAAGAAACATTCATTTAGTTCCTAAAAATGATTCCCTAATGGACAGCTTCAATGCATGATGGATGCATTTGCACATAATTTTATTTAGCCACAAGCTGGCTTTCTTGCCTGGTTCAGTTTGTATAAGGAATATAAATGCTTAACTTGAGAATTTTAGAGGAAAATGTAACTTTGTGCAGTGACATTCTGAAACATACCATTACAAGCTAGCACCTGTTCCAGAGTGATCTGCATTTTCACTCAGTTGTATGTAAAATGGTGTCATCTACTGACTGAATACTGAAATGTAAATGACTGAAAGATTAGAATGTAATGCCAGTACTTGGTGAATTCTAGAATCTTTTTCTTAAGGTAGAAGTCAGTAGTTAAAGTCCAAGTTCTGAAAGTAAGCACCCCTCCTAGAGAGCTGTACAAGAGCAATTTAGAGCACCTTCTGATGGTACGTGGAATTTCAAAGCTAACTCGTTTGTACTGACAGAAGAAATCATCCTAATGGAGATCCTAAGGGAAGGACTTTGACATTGGGCCAACACTTCAATGAAGGATCTCTATAATATAACTTCCTTTAAAGGCCATTTTGAGTATCTGGTAGGGACATTCAAACAATATTTCCATTTGCCAACTTTAGCATTGTTGGAGTGCTAGTCTCTCTAAGAACATAGTGGAATGAGGTCAACCTGGAAAATTGGTTTTAACGGCACTTACCTGAAACTTACTAATATTCAAGCTTTGGCTTTAATTCACAGATAAAGCACCTTATATAGCCTTTATAAGCTACAGTAAATTTAAGATTAAAATGCTACATGAAAACGTTTGTTGAGCAACACCATGAATATTTACCAATTGTCAGTAAATCTCTACTGGGTAGACTTTTGTAATGAACACATAGAGAAAATGCTAACATAGCAAATGTCTCATATGGTTAGGTATATTTTATATATACATTTATGAATACATAAAATAACATGCAAATTTATTGTATAGTAGACATTTTACTTGAATTACTAAGATTTTAATGCCTTCCTTAAGATGACATTTCTGCAACTTACATAGTATAAAATTTCCACTCTACGGAATTAGCAATAATTTTATTCAGACTTTTCTGCTCATAAAATAATAACTAATAAATTAAACTTGTGGAAATGTATAATCTTTCTGTGCAATATATAAAAATACTAGATTATTTTTAGGGTTTAGCACAAATTTTGACTATATATAAGCCCTAAATATTATAAGTGATTTTTGCTATATCCAAACCAAGTGAATCTCCATTATTTTTGTTTGCTATATCAAAACCAAGTGAATCTCCATTATTTAACACTTGGATAATAATGACTATTTGCTACAGACTCTTGAAAGAAAGAAAATGAACTTTCCTTACATTAATTTGAATTTCTCTGAGAACTATTCAATACTAAGTGATTATTTTATCTTTGGATGTAGTAATAGTTGTCTGGACTCAAATCCTATGTTTTATGCAATTCAAATAAATAATATTTAATATTTATTCTTCACATGACCATACAATAAATAAAGAATGAATGGAATGTAGAACATCTCTTACAGATCATTCAGGGAAAGTGCCTATACTTTTATCCATACTTGACAGGTATGTCCTAATGAAGTAAAAGTGGACTTTAATGCATGCATTGAAAACCCTGTTAGAATCATGTTCAATAATTCCATTCTCCCAGTAGTATCACACATTAATTTTATTATTGTATTTGTGTATTACTTTAATTTTTAAAAATATTTTACTTCTTTATTTTAGAGAGGAAGAGAGAGAAACTTCAGTGTGTGGTTGCCTCTCGCGCGCCCCCTACTGGGGACCTGACCTGGCTCACAACCCAGGCATATGCCCTGACTGGGAATCGAGTCAGCAACACTTTGGTTTATAGGCCGGCTCCCAATTCACTTAGCTGGACCAGTCCTGGCTGTATTTGTTTATTGTTTCAAATATATAAATATTTGGAAAATAAAATAGTAGGAAAAGATGCCTTCTTATACTCTTTTTTCTCCAGTGTTTTTGTTACATCTTTGTGATCACAGGCACTAAGAGTTTTCAGCTTTAGAGGAAAAGTAGAATCACATGTGGAGCTTTTTAAATTTAACAATACGTAGTCTTATCACACATATTTAATTGGGAGGTAGCCTGCACCAAAGGTCATATTAAAAATATAGATAAGAGATAAAATCAAACAAAAACAATTCTAAAATTGACCCTAATGTAAGTTAGGTTTGCAAATCATCAAAATTTAAGATTGAAGTTAAGCACAATGATTATTTTGCTATTTATCATTCTAAAATAACTCATACACCTCATCTTACATAGCAAATACTATTTACAGACCTTTATTTAAAATGATAAAATAAAAATAAATAATTACAATAGCCAAGACATAGAGACAACCAAAGTATCCGTAAAAGGATGAATAAATAAAAAAGTGAAACTGACTTAAAAGTTGGTAAACATCAAAGATATTCATTTATGTATTTCTAAAACCAAAACTGAAGTCAAATGTCCTTAAGTCCCCTATTCCTGAACTCACTTCTTTATTATATATCCTTAATTTTGTCTAGTTGAAATTACTAAAAATATTAAAAATTCTAAATGTTTTTCTAGATTTTATTTATCATAGGTGGAATTTTCTTAACACCAATTTTGTGTCACTTTGTTTTCACAGATAAAAATCTCTTACTTGTGGAAATAATTACTCTTGGTGTAAAAGCTAAAGTATGTTAAATAACAAATGTCCTTTGAGAATGTACTTTTTATTAAAAAAAGTCTGAATTCACACTGCATTAATAATACTCGTTTTGCCCAAATATTACAGTAGACCTTGATACAAATACTTCTGTGAAGTTAATCAATAGTATATCTATATAGTTTAATATATAGATATTCATATATCTGACATATAAAACTACTATATTGACTTGATTATTCTTATATAATTTATTATAAATGAACTCATGTTAAGCACACTTTGTGTTGTATAGCAAATATTGTTTTTACATATCATTTTTTGAGGGTTTGTAAATTCATTTTATGAAGCCTAAATACTTTTATCAGTAGCTAATATATTCTTTCTTAAATTTATTTTTTAAATATATTTTATTGATTATGCTATAACAGTTGTCCCATTTTTCCTCCCCTTTACTCCCCTCTCTCCTGTACCTCCCCTCCCACCATCATTCCCTCGCCTTAGTTCATGTCCATGGGTCATACATATAAGTTCTTTGGCTTCTCCATTTCCCATACTATTCTTAACCTCCCCCTGACAATTTTTTACCTACCATTTATGCTTCTTTTCCCTGTACATTTTGTCCTATTCTCCCTCCCCCTCCCCACTGATAACCCTCCATGTGATCTCCATTTCTGTGAATCTGTTTCTGTTCTAATTGTTCACTTAGTTCATTTTCATTATTGATTTTTTTGGCTGTTGATAGTTGTGTGTTTGTTGTCATTTTACTGTTCATATTTTTTATCTTCTTTTTCTTATGTAAGTCCCTTTAACATTTCATATACTAAAAGCTTGGTGATGATGAACTCCTTTAACTTGACCTTAGCTGGGAAGCACTTTATTTGCCCTTCCATTCTAAATGAAAGCTTTGCTGGATAGAGTAATCTTGGATGTAGGTCCTTGCCTTTCATGACTTTGAATACCTTTTTCCAGCCCCTTCTTGCCTGAAAGATTTCTTTTGAGAAATCAGCTGATAGTCTTATGGGAACTTCTTTGTAGGTAACTGTCTCTTTTTCTCATGTTTCTTTTAAGATTCTTTCCTTATCTTCATCCTTGGGTAATGTAATTATGATGTGCTTTGGTGTGTGTTTCCTTGGGTCCAACTTCTTTGGGACTCTGAGCTTCCTGGACTTCCTGGAAGTCTATTTCCTTTGCCAGATTGGGGAAGTTCTCCTTCATTTTGTTTTCAAATCAGTTTTCAATTTCTTGCTCTTCCTTTTCTTCTTCTGGCACTGCTATAATTCAGATGTTGGAATGTTTAAAGTTGTCCTGGAAGTTCCTAAGCCTCTCCTCATTTTTTTAAAATTCTTCTTTCTTCATTCTGTTCTGGTTGAATGTTTATTTCTTCCTTCTGGTGCAAACCATTGATTTAAGTTCTGGTTTCCTTCCCTTCACTGTTGGTTTCCTATACATTTTCCTTTATTTAACTTTTAATAGCCATCACCTTTTCCTCTATTTTGCAACCATACCCAACCCTTTCTGTGAGCATCATGATTACAAGTGTTTTGAACTGTGAATCTCATAGATTGGCTATCTCTTCATTGCTCAGTTGTATGCTTTTCTAGAGCTTTGATCAGTTCCTTCATTTAGGCCATATTTGTTTATTTATTTTTTTGTATCGGAGCACCTGTAATATAGTAAGGGGCAGGACTTTAGGTATTCACTAGGCCAGGGCAAACCACATCACTGCATTGCTAGGATGTATGTGGGGGTGGGGTCCCAGAGGAAACAATGCCACTTGCTCAGCTCTCAGTCAGCTTTCAGTCACTTCCTCTGCTACCCACAAGCAAATTGGGCCCTTCTGGTGCTGATTCCTGGGTGGGTGGTTTTGTGTACATTCCAGAACACTGTGGGTCTCTCCAATGAATGCTCCTGTGAGGCTGTAAGTTTCTAACACCACCATGACCCCCACAGGTTTTTTCACTTTGTAGCTTTAAGTCTTTGTTTCTCTGTACTGGAACCCAGAGTTTCACGTTCTCTCTAGCTCCCCAGCTGTTCCTCCCAGTTTACCTGCACAAAAACATGGACCACCTGCTCTGCCAGTCGCCACCTTGCTGGCCTTGTTCCAACAGCAGCCTCCTTGCCACACATCTTCTCCACCCCAGCTGTCCATCTATGACCCTCCTACCGATCAGGGTGAATGTTTCTTCTTTAAATCCTTGGTTGTTGGAATTCCATACAGTTTGATTTTCTGGCAGTTCTGGTTATTTTTTGTTTTTAAATTTGTTGTCCTTTTGGTTGTTCAAGGAGGTACAGTGTATCTACCTGCACCTCCATCTTGGTCAGAAGTCTCTAATTTATTTATTTATTGTTGTTCAAGTACCGTTGTCTTCATTTTCTCCCCACCAATCCCCCCACTCCAAACTCTCCTGACCACCCTGCCTCCCACCCTTGATCATATCCTCTTTGGCTTTGTCCATGTGTCCTTTATACATGTTCCTTCATGACCCATCCCCCATTATCCCTCCT
Source organism: Micronycteris hirsuta (assembly GCA_004026765.1). Taxonomy (NCBI): domain Eukaryota; kingdom Metazoa; phylum Chordata; class Mammalia; order Chiroptera; family Phyllostomidae; genus Micronycteris; species Micronycteris hirsuta. Next base: position 27,349 of record PVJI01016633.1, on the reverse strand, counting down.
CTCTCCCCCTCTGGTTATTATTAGTTACTTATTTCAATGTTTATGGTTATATTTTGCTTCCTTGTTTGTGTTGTTGATTAGGTTCCACTTATAGGTGAGATCGTATGGTATTCGTCTTTCACCACCTTGCTTATTTCATTATCATAGTGCCGTCCAGATCCATCCATGTTGTCTTGAAGGGTAAGAGCTCCTTCTTTCCGCTGCATGGCATTCCATTGTGTAAATGTACCAGTGTTTGATCCACTCATTTACTGATGGCCACTTAGTTTGCTTCTAACACTTGGCTATTGTGAATTGTGCTGCTATGAACATTGGGGTGCATAGGTTCTTTTGGATTGTTGTTTCATGCTTCTTAGTGTATAGCCCCAGTAGTGGAATTGCCAGGTCAAAAGGCAGTTCCATTTTTAGTTTTCTGAGGAAATTCTATACTGTTTTCCACAGTGGCTGCACCAGTTTGCATTTCCACCAACAGTGCACTAAGGTTTCCTTTTCTCCACAACCTTTCCAACACTTGTTGTTTGTTGTTTTGTTTATGATGGTCATTCTCAATGGTGTGAGGTAGTATCTCATTGTGGTTTTAATTTGCATCTCTCTGATGGCTAATGATGCTGAGCATCCTTTCATATGTCTCTGGGCTCTCTGTATGTCCTCTTTGGAGAAGTGTCTGTTCATGTCCTTTGCCCAATTTTTTAATTGGGTTTTTTGTCTTCCTGGAGTAGAACGTGTGAGTTCTTTATATGTTTTGGAGATCAAACCCTTGTATTAGATATTTGAAAATATATTTTCCTATACAGTTGTTTCTCTTTTCATTTTGGTAATGTTTTCTTTACCCTTACAGAAACTTTTCATTTTGGTGAAGTCCCATTTGTTTATTCTTTCCTTTATGTTCCTTGCTCTAGGGGACATATCGATGAAAATATTGCTATGTGGGATATCTGAGACTTTCTGACCTGTTCTTCTTAGGACTTTCACAGTGTTATGATTTATATTTAAATCTTTCATCCACCTTGAGTTTATAATTGTGTATGGTATAAGTGGGTGGTCAACTTTCATTTTTTTGCATGTAGCTGTGCAGATCTCCTAACACCATTGGTTGGAGAGGCCATTTTTACTCCATTTTATGCTCCTTCCCACTTTGTTGAATATTAATTGACCATACAGACTTGGGTTTATTTCTGGGCTCTCTATTCTGTTCAATTGATCTATGTGTCTGTTTTATGCCAGTACAAGGCTGTTTTGATTACAGTGGCCTTTTTAATATAGTTTGATATCACCTACTTTGCTCTTCTTTCTCAAAATTGCTGCCACATTCTGGGTTGTTTATGGTTCCATATACATTTCTCAAATGTATGTTTTATATCTGTGAAATATATCATTGGTGTTTTAATAGGGATTGCATTAAACCTACAGATTGCTTTTGCGTAGTATGGACATTTTGAAGATGTTAATTTCTCCAATCCGTGAATATAATATATGCTTCCATTTTTTTTCTTCCTTAATTTCTTTTGATAGTCATGTAGTTTTCTGAGTAAAGATCTTTTACCTCCTTGGTTAAAGTTAATCCTAGGTACTTAATTTTTCTTGCTGCTATATCAAATGGGACATTCCCCGTGATTTCTGTTTCTGATATTTCATTGTTGGTGCACAAACATGTCTTTGATTTCTCAATATTGACTTTGTATTCCTTTGCTTTGCCAAATTCACTTATTAGGTCAAGTATTTTTTGGTGTAGTCTATAGGATTTTCTATGTACACAATTATGTCATCTGCAAACAATGACAGTTTTACTTCCTCCTTCCCAATTTGGATGCATTTTATTTCTTTTTCTTGTCTGCTCACTGTGGCTAGGATTTCCAATACTATGTTGAATAGAAGTGGTGAAAGCAGACATCCTTGTCTTGTTCCTGATCTTAGTGGCAAAGCTTTTAATTTTTGCCTGTTGAGTATGATGTTGGCTGTAAGGTTCTCATATATGGCCTTTATTATGTTGTTATATGCTCCCTCTAATTCCACTTTGCTGAGTGTTTTCATCATAAATGGTTGCTGTACTTTATCAAATGCTTTTTAGCATCTATTGATATGAACATGTGATTTTTGTCTTTCATTTTGCTTATGTACTATGTTTATTGATTTGTGTATATTATATCATCTTTTCATCCCTGTGATAAATCCCATTTAATCATGGTGTATGATGTGTTTAATGTATTGCTGGATGCAGCTATATAGTATTTTGTTTAGAATTTTAGTGTGTATGTTCATCAGCACTATTAGCCTGTAGTTTCTTTCTTTGTTGTGTCTTTATCTGGTATTGGGATTAGGATGATGCTGGCTTCATAAAAATCTTTTGGGAGCCCTGGCTGGTGTAGCTCAGTGGATTGAGCGCGGGCTGGGAACCAGAGGGTCCCGGTTCGATTCCCCGTCAGGGCACATGCCTGGGTTGCGGGCCGGGTCCCCAGTGGGGGCCATGTGAGAGGCAACCATACACTGCTGTTTCTCTCCCTCTCTGTCTCCCTCCCTTCCCCTCTCTCTAAAATAAATAAAATCTTTAAAAAAAAAAAATCTTTTGGGAATCTTCCCTCTTCTTGGATTTTTTGGAATAGTCTGTGAAGGATAGGGATTAGCTCTTCCTTAAATGTTTTGTAAAATTCTCCTATGAAACCATCTGGTCCCAAGCTTTTTTTGTCAGAAATTTTTTTTATTATTGCTTCAATTATCCTAGTTGTTATGACTCTGTTAAGGTTTTTTGCTTCTTCTTGATTCAGTTTTGGAAGATTATACTTTTTAAAAAATTTCTCTATTTCACTCAGGTTTTAAAATTCCTTGGCATATAGGTGTTCATAGTAATTTTTTAGAATCCTTTATATTTCTGTGGCATCAGTTGTGATCTCTCCTCTTTCATTTCTGATTTTATTTATTTGGGTCCTCTCTTTTTTTCTTGATGAGTCTGCTTAAAGACTTGTCAATTTTGTTTATCTTTTCAAAGAACTGGCTTCTGGACTTATTGATACTTTGAATTGTCCTTTTAGTCTCTGTATCATTTAATTCTGCTCTGATGTCGATTATTTCCTCCTTTTGACTTTCTCTGGGCTTTGTTTCTTGTTCCTCCTGTCCTTGTAAATGTACATTTAGGTTGCTTATTTGAAATGCTTCTATCTTTTTTAGGTAGGCCTGTATCATTATGAACTTCCTTCTCAAGACTACATCTGCTGTGTCCCATAGGTTTTGGGTTGTTGTGTGTTCATTTGTGTTTGTTTCCAGAAACTTTTTGATTTCTTCCTTGATCTCATTATGAACCCATTCATTGTTTAATAGCATGCTACTCAATCTCCATGAATTTCAGTGTTTTTGAGTTTTTCCTTGGTGTTGGTTTCTAGTTTCAGCCCTTTGTGGCTGGAGAAAATGCTTGATATCATTTCAATGTTCTTGAATTTGTTGAATTTTGTGTCCTATCATGTGGTCTAGCTTTGAAAATGTTCCATGTGCTTCTGAAAAGAAGGTGTATTTTGTTTCCTTGGGATGAAAGTTTCTCTCTATATATATCAGTTAAGTCCATTTGATCTAGGGCATTGTTCAATGCCACAATATCCTTGTTGATTTTTTGTTCAGAAGATACATCCATTTTTGACAGTGGGTGTTAAAATCCCCTAGTATAAGTGTGTTGCTGTGTATATCTTTCTTGAAGTCCTCCTGGATTTTTCTTACATATTAAGGTGCTCCTTTGTTTCATGCATATGTTTATAATGTTTATGTCTTCTGATAAATTCCTCCCTTAAGTATTCTGAAGTGTCCTTCTGGATCTCTTTTTATGGCTTTTTTGTCAAGTCTATTTTGTCTGATATAAATATTGCTACAGCAGCTTTTTTTTCAGTCCATTTGCTTGGAATATTTCTTTTTTACCGTCCCTTTGCTTTCAGTCTGTGTAAGTCTATTTTTATGAGATGGATCTCTTATAGGCAACATATGTGAGGGTCATGATTTCTTAGCCATTCACCTACGCTATGTCTTTTGATTTGAATATTTAATCCATTAACATTTAAGGTTATTATTGATAGGTATGTATTCGTTTTTCTCCCTTTGTACCTGTCTTTCTCTCTCGGTCACTCTTTTCCTTTCTCTTTTTATAGCAGTCCCTCTAGCATATCTTGCAGTGCTCATTTGGTGGAGGTGTATTCTTTGAGCCTTCTTTTGTCTGGAAAACTTATTTCCTCTTCCGTTTTAATTGAGACCCTCGCTGGGCTAGAGTAGTCTCACTTGCAGGCCTTTGCTTTTTGTTACTCGCCATTGCCTTCTGACTTGTACTTTTTCTGTTGAGAAATCATCTGCTAAACTTATCGGGGCTCCCTTATATGTTACTTTGTTTTTCTCCCTTGCTGCTTTTAAAATTCTCTCTTTGTCTTTAAAACTTGGCATTTTAATTATGCTGTGTCTTAGAGTAGGTCTCTGGGTTCATCTTGATTGGGACCCTCTGTGCTTCCTGAACTTGCATGGCTTTTCCTATCTCCAGGCTTAGGAAGTTTTCTATCATTATTTTTTCAAACCAGATTTCTATCTCTTGCTCCTTTTCTTCTCCTGGTATTACTATGTTTCAAATGTTGTTGCATTTCATGTTGTCTTGCTGTTTTCTTAAGCTATCTTCATATTTTTTTAGTTTATTTTTGTGCTGCTCTTCTATCTGGGTGTTTCATTCTACCTTGTCTTCCTGCTAACTCATTTGATCTCTGCTTCTTCTAGCCTGCTTGTAATCCCTTCTAATGTATTTTTTATTTCAGAAATTGTATTCTTCATTTTTTGCATGATCTTGTTTATAGTTTCTATTCCCTTTTTCATATTGTTGTAGTTCCCACTCAGTTCTTTGTAGTTGTCAGTGAGTTCCTTGAACATCCTTGTAACCATTTGAATTCTATATCTGATAGTTTGCTTGCCTCCATTTCATTTAGCTCTTTTACCGGCGAGTATTCCATTACTATCGATTGCAGATTCTTTCTTTGTCTCCCCATTTTAGGTGACTCTTTTTGTTTGTTTCTGTGATTCCTGATGCTCTATTTTGCCAGCTGTCTTCAGAGGGTGAACTTCTGTGGTAGGAGTTCTGTGGGACTCAGTGGTGTGATCTCTTTGATCTCCTTGTCTGGATGCTGTAGTGTTGCCCTTTCTTCTGTTTGTGTGGGCTCTCTTGTTGTACTTGGGCTTTGCCTGTTGGTGGTCCCTTTGTTGTTGAGTTCTCTCCTCCAGCAGTTTACTGGTACTCACAACTCCCACCTTGCCTTGTGTGTGATCAGGGGCAGGGAAAAGTCAAAATGGAGTAATACTGGGAGAGTGTTCTGTGGGATTTAAAATACTAACAAGTAGCCCTGGCTGGTGTAGCTCAGTGGATTGAGCGCAGGCTGGGAACCAAAGGGTCCCGGTTCGATTCCCAGTCAGGGCACATGCCTGGGTTGTGGGTCCGGTCCACAGTGAGGGCCATGTGAGGAGCAACCATACATTGCTGTTTCTCTCCCTCTCTGTCTGCCTCCTTTCCCCTCTCTCTAAAAATAAATAAATAAAATTTTTAAAATACTAACAAGTAGAGAACAGATAGGAGATCCTTTGGATAAACGTAGCAATAACCATGAGATTTCTCCCAACTAGCCATTTTTTATAAAAGGTGAAAAGAAATAAGATGCTTATTAGAAGAGAGAAAGAATGTGAGCTGACTTTAGAAAGCAGAGCACTTATGTGAGGTTAGATGGTGAGATACAGTGAGATTACAAGGTAAAAACTTGGTATAGTATGTGAAAGAATAAAGATAACCACAACAGTAATAAAGCTCAGGAAGATTACAAAATGGATTAAGACCAGGGAAGGGTGCTGTGTGGGATTTTGAATAACAATATGCTAACGAATATATAATCTGAATGAAAAGAATAAAAAGTAAAAGACCAAGAGTAGTGTGTTATTGGAAAAAGAGTGAAGTAACAGAAGAAAAATTAAAATGAAATATGAGAGGGAGAATAAAGAAAACCAGCCCTGGCTGATGTAGCTCAGTGGATTGAGTGCCAGCCTGCGAACCAAGGGATCATTGGTTTGATTCTCAGTCAGGGCACATGCTGGGTTGCAGGCCTGGTTAAGTCCCTGGTCGGTGGCACACGAGAGGCAACCACACCTTCATGTTTCTCTCCCTTTCTTTCTCCCTCCCTTCCCCTCTGTATAAATAAATAAATTAAATATTAAAAAAAAGAAAAGAAAACCAATGGAATCAAACAAACAAATTAAAAACAACTAAACGGAAAGAAGAGAAATAAACTAATAAAATAAAAATAACAACAAAAAAAAAGCAAGTTCTGAAGGATAGCAAAGTGAAATTTGTCTCAGCTGTTGGTGTTAGCCTTCTGACTTCTTTCTGGATCTGTCTTTGGTCTTCTCACAGCTCCAGAGCTTATTGTCTTACACATGGGGGAAAAAAAAAGCCTCCTGCTGACTTTAAACCTACCAAGTAGGTTTTGCTCCTTTTCAGGGATCCTGCAGGCAGAGGGGGTCTGGGCCCCATTTTGTTTCCTTTCCTGTGGTTCCTTGGGGATGGCATCTCGGTATGGGCTACAATATTCACAGGTGCCTAGTTTCTGACCCATGCTCTCAGAGCACTGTGAAGCCCACACTGGACACTCTGTGCATATGCTCCAGGCAGGTGCCTATAATCCATCTCATTGTGCAACCCCTTGATTAGTCCACGAGGTGCACTGAGTGGGAGCAAATCGCACCCCTCCTTCTCCCTCTTTGTTGGCCTGGGTGCTATGTGGGCCAAGTCTCTTCAGGGCAGTTAACTTCCCCTATTGAATTAAGTCTCTCTGGGGCTGCTACCCCTCTGAGCCCATGCTGTCCTGTTTTGATCAGTCTGTGAGGTGCCCTGAGTCAGAGTAATTGCACCCCCCCCTTGGCTGGCTCCACTGCTGTGTGCAAGAGGTCCTTGCACAGCAGCTGAAAGACTTTTTTGAGTGAATTCCCCTTGTTTGCGGCCAGCCATTCCTAACAAGTGCCTGGCTTTCCACACAGACCAGTCCAGAGACTATCTGGGTCACAGCCGGTCACTGCCCACCTCTTCACCCATCTCCAGGGGCCGCCTGGTCCCCCCATTTCTCTGGTACTGTTCCAGCTGGTGACCACAGTCCCAGCCAGGGTATGCCGCCAGCCGTGTGTCTCTTACTATGTCTTTATCCCTCCAGTGACTTTAAGTGTCCAGGTTTCTCCTGGTACAGGTCTTTGAATGTGTTGCTCTGGGAGAGAGGGGAGCTGCTAAGCTACAGTCAATGGCTTGGCTCTCCTCCAAAGCTCCTGTGGCAGCCGGGTCTCTGGAGCAAGGCCCGGACACTCCCATTGGCCTATAAAATCTCCTTACCATCTGTTTTTAAATGTCCTCTGCAACCTTTGGCTTCCAAACTTCACATCAGTTGGAATTCTGCTGGCTGTTCATTCTGTTCTTTGGAAGATCGGCTAGGTGACCCAAATAAGCGAGTCCAGCTCCCACCTACCTCATCACCGTCTTCCTCAGTGGGTTTATATATTTTGTATTCACACAAAACTCAACAAAATTTTGAAGAAAAAAGGGAGTTGGATTCTTTTTCAATAATAGCCTTGTGTTCTATTAGGTTATTCAGAATTAATTTTGATCATGCAGTCAAAATAGATTTCAGGTCATATCACATTGCTATTTCAACAATGTGTCTTTGCTGTTTGAGATGTTTTATTTGAAGAATGTGGGGTTTGGAGCATCATCGACCATAAATTATATAATTACAGGCAGGATGTTAAACTATGAGGGCCTCTTATCAAGAGCCCATTTTGACCTTAATTGGCACATTTTATGAAGCTGCCAAACAAACAAACAAAACTGTGTCTATAGCCACATTCCTGCACAATCACCTCAAGCAGTGGAATCTCAATAGCTACCTCCCACCCTTCTTCTCTCCCTCTCCTTCTTACTCCAGCAACTTTTTCCTTCTATCCCTCTTTTTCCCTCTTCCCCCTTTCCCTCCTCCTTCTTTCCTCCTTTTTTTCTTTTCTGTAAATATGTTCCTAGAAGACAGCCCTTGTCTTCCATTCTTAAGCTCCAATTTCTCTTGCCTTTTTATGTTTTAAAGGTTTAGTGAATGATTCTACTTTATGTCAAAGAGGGAAAATTCTAGAAACTTCATAACATTAGTTCAATAAATGGATAAAGTAAAATTGACTATGTGGTTGACATGGTATATCTGTCTCCCATTCTGCTGGGATCTGCTCTAACAGAATTTGTGTTTCTATTCTATATTAGGGAATGTTCCTTCTCTTTATCCAAACCCAACGCAGAAATCCTGAATCAAACTGGATTCCACTATTTCCTTTAGGTCGATAGCACATATAAATTATATTATTGATTCTAAATTCTTCATGCTTCTTGAATCTTTTCCCTTTATAAAATTTTTACCTAGCTTCAGGCTATCAAATTATTCTGTGCCTAGACTATTATAGTAACCTGTAACTAAATGCCTGCCTTATGGAGAATGCTTTGAAACCATTTCTCCATGAATCAGCCAAAGTGAGTTTTTGTTCAATTTAATGCTCATTTTTTTCCTTCAGTTAAATCCATCAGCCTCTCTCTATAATCTTTAATATAAAGTTCTAACTCTTTAAATTGGCTGTAACAGTGCTTCTCAACTTGGCTTGGTATCATTTCTCTGGGATGTATTTGGAAAAGTAGGATAATTTTTGGATGTCACAACATCTAGAGGATGATAAATGGCATTTAGTATTTAAACGTAAAGGATGTTAGCACTCCCATCAACAGTTCACAAGGGTCCCAGTTTCTCCATACATTTACCAACACATTAATTTTTATATTCTATTTTTGATAATGGCCATCCTAACAAGTATGAGGTGATAATTTATTGTGATTTTGATTTACATTTCCTTGATGATTAGTGATGTTGAACATCTTTTCATATACTTGCCAACAATTTGTATATCTTTTTTGAGACCATTTTAAAAATCAGCTTATTTTTTTATTTTTTGTGTTTTTTGCCTTAAGTTGTAGAAATTCCTTATATACTTAGGATCTTAACCTTCTATAAGATGTATGGTTTACATTTTCTCCCCTCTAGGCTACATTTTCATGCTGTTGATTGCTTTCTTTGCTGTCCAGAAGCTTTTTAATTTGATATAGCTCCACTTGTCTATTTTCACTTTTTTGCCTGTACTTTTGGGTGTAGCCACTGTGGAAAATAGTGTGAAATTTCCTCAAAACTTAAACACTAGAACTGCCTTTTGGAAAAATAGAACAGCCTTTTTAAATTCTAGGGATTTATACAAAAGAACTTAAATCAGGATCTCTAACAGCTATTTGCACTCCCATGTTCATTGCAGTGTTACAATAGCCAAAAAGTAGAAACTACCTCAAATGTCCATCAATGGATAATTGATACAGAAAACGTGATTGATATTATATATAAAAATGAAGTGCTATTTAGCCCTAAAAAAGAGGGAAATCCTGTCACATGCTATGACATGGATAAACCTGGAGGACACTGGGTTAAGTGAAATTAGCCAGTCAGAGATGGCAAAGACTGTATAATCCACCTCTTTGAGGTATCTAAAATAGTCAAAGTCATTGAAGAAGAAGACAAGACGGGGGTTACCAAGGGCTGAGGAGAGAGGAAAATGGGGAGTTGCCATTTAATTGGTATTAAGTTTAATTCATGCAAGATGTATAGTGACGCTGGGTTTTCGTACCAGCAAAATCCTTTGGGGGACCGTACCCTGACGCGTGAATCAATCTTACCCAGAGACACGCTTGGAAATAAGAATCCGGCTGCCACGGGTCTTTCCCTCCACCTCCATCTTGGGAAAAGACCTTGTGGGTAGCTTAGCTGGGGTTTTTATTAGAGGCTTTAGGACATATTTACATTGGATTGGTTATTCATGGGATTATACATAACAGGGATAGGTTTACTCATTAGCAGAGCATAAGGATGTAAATTCAGGTCTGGTGGCAGACAGGACCAGGGTAATATATTAAACAGGAGACAAGTAAATAGAGGGTAAGCTAGCTAGGGCTGTTAACTTTTAGGGCCATAGAACATTGAGGCAGTGATTCATTAATTTAAGCTTCCTTAACCTGGGGAGGAAGAGACCCAGCAAGTCATAATTTCTTAAGATACATTTTGCCAAATTTCTATTAGATAATTCCTATTCCACAGACATGATCCACACTTGTCCACACGGGAATCACACGGAGCTGCGCTCAAAATGCGTAAATTCCGGAACATGCACGTTTACATGCGTGTGGAAGGAATCCCCACAGTATAGTTCTACAGATCTGTTATATAACATTAAGCTTATAGTTAACAATACTGTACACTTAAAAATATATTAAGAGAGTATATCTCACATTATGTATATTTTTGGTAATCATTTCTTTCTTTTTTTTACTTTTTATTTTCATATAAATTTTATTTTATTTTTTGTTGTTCAAGTAGAGTTGTTCAAGTCATGGAGACAACTCATATTATATATATATTTTTTTACCACAATAAAAGTAAAAGGCAAGGGTATTATATGTGTTGGAGAGTCACGTACCTTGCAAAAGTATCTACCCTAAATATGAATAATGACAACATTGGAAAATACCATGCAGTGACAGATATAATACAAATAATCATATATAAGATAATAATCAATATATATTTTTATAACAAATTAATGTAATGTGATGAGAGAAATATAAAATGAATTGATTTTTTATATGTTGCACTTCAAGTGCTGGCACAATGTCTAGCTGATATGCAGGTTTTAATTCTTACTATTCCACATGAATGATCCTTAGACACTTAAAGGGGAAAAATACATGAAACGTAAATTAAAGACTAGAGGGTCTTTTATTAGAAGAGAAGTTGTAATTCCGTCAAGTTGTAATTGCAGCTGTGTTCTTTGAGCATATGAGATGACCATAGAAAGTTCCGTCAAGTTGTAATTGCAGCTGTGTTCTTTGAGCATATGAGATGACCATAGAAAGTTCAGTAATGTAGAAAAGGGAACACATTCCATCTTTACAAGAACTAATGCACCTAGGAGAGGAAAAGTAAAAGACTGCACATCAAAGAAAAGGGAGGAAAGAAAAACAGAAAGGAGAACATACCCTAAAATTTTGTTAAGGCCAAAACTCCCATGTGTTTCCATTTAAAGGATAAATCATGTTGAGTGCTTCCAAGAGGTTAATGATATATGTAAGCTTCAAAATGGTTTACTTGATTAATTGATTATAAAATGCTCCGCACAGAGAAAATATTCCAAAATCTTGTCAAATAACTCATTAGTGAAACCTGAAGAAGACAAAGAGGATGACTTTATGATAGTAAAAGCTTGAGTATAAAGTGAGGGATGAATACAGAAACTCATTCAAGAAAATTGCTGATAGAAATAAATTGAAACAATGGTCGGTGATTTGAAGTGAGAGGACATGAGGTAAAATATTTTTGTTTGCTAAGGATTGGAATTGAAGTTGTAAATCTTCAGTCAGCAAGTGTTAGTAGAGGCACTACCTGTTCTGGGCGCCATGCAGACATATTTGTAGTGGAGAGGCGCACACACACAGAGAAGCACACGTTCCGCCTCCCACAGAATTACCCACTCATTTATCTTTCAAATCCAGAAGGCATCATGTTGAAAACTATCTGCTATGAATATTACAGCACTTTTGGCAACCTAATGTTTTCCCCAGAAATTTCACCTGCCTTCTAGAGATAGTGTTTACAGGATTGATAGAAAAGAAAAATATACTGCCTTATTTTACATCTTCTGTTTTGTCATTTATGGGTCCCCAATAGTCTGAAAATATATGACAGATACTTTTAGGTCAAGTAACACATCTTTTAGAAGATAAGAAGGAGGACTAAACCTATAAAAATAATTTTTCTGTCCCCATGTTCCTATCTCCAACTCTAATAATTTACAAGACTTTTACATTGCATTGCTCTATGAGACCCTCTGTAAAACATACATACTAAACACTCACAAATAATAAAACATCATTACAATAAAAATTCAATAAATATTCATTGTTTCATGCCCTATGCCAAGTGCTGTATATACAAAGATACAAGAAACAGTTGGTCCTGCTGTCCTGTAGCTTCTGGTTAGGTCACTCAAGAATCACACAACAGCAAAATTCAACTCCTGATGCCTTCCTAAAATCCTATAAACAGGAGTAATTTCTCTCATGATTTGCAGCTCTTCATGTGCACCTATTAAAATATTTAATGACTTGCTGTTGGTGTATGTATGTGCCAATAGCCCCTCATAGATTGTGCAGTATTGAATGGTTATACATGCACATACAGAGAATTGATAAACATTATTTAAAATTCAATAAAACTCATATTTTATTGTATAAAATAAACTACACTGTGTTTCTAAATCACTATAAGACTACTGAGTCCAGGTCTCATAAATAGTCTAAACTCTAATGAAAGCAGCCTCCTAACTATTCAGGGAATAGATTTGTAGTTCAATGTTCTTTGCTGTATTAAAATTTTGACCATGAAGGGACATAAATAAAGGCTTTAATAATACCCTCATCTTACATTGGGCTAATCATAAACAAGTAGGAGAGAGTTAAATTTTTGTAGCATTAGTTGTCAGGAAAATCTTCCTTAAAACTTGAAGAAAGTGCTTTGTAAGTGACTTATATTTAAGAATCAAGCTCATTTATACTTGTACATCTCACCTATTAGGCAGTAGCTATCAAACTATGTATTACCACTGTGGAATGTAGTGATAGAATCTTGCTACTTACAAGTGAGAGAGTTAGAAATGATCTATAATAATTCAACTCTCTCCTAAAAAGTTGTTTGAGAGTAAGTTTATGTTTTGGGTGTGTAGTGCATCCATAGTGCAAGGAGGTTTGAATAGCTGTTTTATCTATTGTTCTAATTCAGAACTTTTAGTTCCAGCAGTTTAGTGACAGGGATATAGGATAATTTTTTTAAGATATTATTTATTTATTTTTAGAGAGAGGAGAAGGGAGGGAGAAAGAGAGGGAGAGAAACAGCAATGTATGGTTGGTCCTCACATGGCCCTCACTGGGGACCTGGCCTGCAACCCAGGCATGTGCCCTGACTGGGAATCGAACTGGGACCCTTTGGTTCCCAGCCCGCGCTCAATCCACTGAGCTACACCAGCCAGGGCAGGATAATTTTGATTATGTAAACTTAACAGGTTGTTAATGTAATTCTTATTTTCTCAGTGTTGGCAGAGGTTCTAAAATGGAAACAAATTGATAGATTGCAGGGAATTCCACATTATAAAGTGAAATGGGGGTTCATCCCCTCCATTAAAGACATATAAAAGAGGTGAACAAAACTGAGTTCCACTAGGATTAGCTAATTGCCATTTTCAGCTTATGTAAAAGGTTGAAGAGGCCAGGAGAGTGTGGTAGGGGAGAATTCTTAATGTACTAGATTCTTCTCTTCTAAGGGACAAGGAAATGATGGTTCTTCTCTTCTCCTCATAAAGTTTGATATGTTTTCCCTGGAGTTTCAGAAACAAAGGCTCCATGTTTGATTTAAATATGACTGGTTAGAAGGCCAGAAGCTGTGGCTAGACCTACCTCTGCCTGCAGGTAGAACAAAGAAAGTGCCTGCAAGTTGCCTTGTAATTCATTGGGCAAGGTGCATGACTAGGCCCTCATCTCTTCAGTGAAGAGACAGGAACGATAACGGCTCATCTTAACAGGATCTCATCTGAAACGACAGGCAAAGGTTTCCTCATGGAGTAGTGGATGACTAGAAGCTAAGAAAAGAATCCAAAATGGCTAGAATAAAGGGAAAACAGGGTTTGTTTGCTCCAAAGCAAATTAATTTAGACATTTTCAGCTGGAATGACAGAGGAATCTCCAAAAGTGACCTACCAAGAGGGGCACAATCACTGGGTATGAACACAAGACTGGATCCCTTGTCTCCAATTCCCTCCTCTACCTCATTTACATCCCTCACCCAGACACTGGAGGAGTCAGAAACAGCAGTAGTGAATGAGAAATTAAGTTCAATGAGAAGAAAGAAGAAGCCAGCCAACTTTCTGGCAACACTTTTCCAAGCAAGAGTCCTAGCTGTGAGTAGAGGAAAGATCTAAATTGGAAAGGAGATGAAAGTTTTGGCATTAATCTGACTCCCATTAATTACTGATATAGGAATATTTGTATGATTTAAGATAATAGAAAGTTTACAAAAATATTCTGTCATTAAATCCAGGGATAGGAAAAGAGGAATAAAGGGAGAAGACTAAATGTTCATTGGTAAGGAAGATAAAAAAGAGAATTGTCTTTTCATACTACTGAGTCCAATTTATGTAATAAAACTGTTAAACAGCTGAGGATGTCAAACTGGTCACTTTTTCAGAAGATAAAATTCAGAATAGTCATCAGAATTTTAGGATTTATAATCCTATAAATATCTTTTTTCAATCATTTAATATGAGGTCTTTAAAATCAAAATAGACAACAGAATTGAGTATTATTTGGCTAAACCACATATTTTTCAAAACTGCATAGGAAAGAGACTTCCAGTCAAGATGGCAGCATAGGTAAACACAGCTCGCCTCCTCACACAACCACATAAAAATTACAAATAGACTAGAGAACAACCATCACTCAGAACCATCAAAAGTTGAGTAGAATGGAAGTCTGACAACCATGGAATTGAAGAGATCACATCCATCAAGACTGGTCGGAGGGGTGGAGATTCGGAATGGGCTGGTCCTACATCCACATGTGGTAGATAAAGATTTGGGAGAGATATCTCAGGAATGAGGAGTCCTGGACCCCCAGCCCAGGGTTTCAGTACAGGAATTTATGTCCCCATAACTTCTAGCTGCAAATAACAATGGGGATTGAGCCAGTATAAAAAAAGTTCTCGGGTCCCAAACAGTTCTCCTTAAAGAAACCACTCACAGACTTATTCAGACTCATCTCCTCTGAGCTCTAGCACTGGGGTAGCATTCAGGGAGGAACTGAAGTTTCTAGCTTCAAGGCAAGAGCTTGGGGACATGTTTTTCCCAGACAGGAAGGCAAGTAGAGACCATTGTCCCTTCTTTGAACCTTCCCCTCACAGAACCACAAAGTCAGCAGGCAGATCCCATATCAGAGACTCTATCAACCTGGCTAACACTGTTTGTTTCACCCTGGTTCCCCTGAGACTATCCCATCCAAATGATGGGCCTGCCCAAGCTGTTAATAGTGACTTTTCCATAGGAATGACTGGTGTTGGCTCATGCTTCACAACTTCCTGAATCCTCTCAAACAAACAACAGCCAGCTTCAGTGAGTCCTCAACCCCCTGATACCTCTTGCTAATTCACCCCAGGTCTGGCACTAGCAACATCCAGCCTAGATTCACAGATTGGCTTCACCTGGGAATATCCAAATCCAGCACAAGTAGCAGCCATCTAAGATTGCTTTGTAGCTCATGCTAGGTGGCCCCAGGTAGGACACAGGTTGGGGTTGACTTTGGCTGCCAAACCTGGGAAACCCCAGAGTCTGTGCACCCAGTGGACAGCTGCAGACCCCATCAGAGCACTATCACCCTGCCTCTATCTGCACAGCTGATCCTCCATGGAGGGCAGTGGTTAGGTAAGTGGTCACAGCTAGTTCTTGAAGTTGACAGGCCTGGATAAATCCCTTCCATTGACTTGCCCACAGCAATTAAGTCTCAGTTACAAGGCTCAATTACAAGGCTGATATGAAGGGTGCACCTTGAGGACCTAGCTTGGGTGATAGAGGAGGCTGTGCCACTGGATTACAGGTTATCTGCTACGTTAGACCATGCTACCAAGACATGGGGTAATAGCAGCTCTACTTAATATATAGAAACAAGCACAGGGAGGCTGCCAAAACGAGGAGACAAAGAAACATGGCTCAAATGAAAGAAGAGGTCAAAACTCCAGAAAAAGACCTAAATGAAATGGATATAAGCAATCTATCAGATGCAGAGTTTAAAACACTGGTTAAAAGGATGCTCAGGGAACTTATCAATATACTTATTGATTTCTATATGAAATTATAATGCAGTCATCAAATCTTTTCTCATTCTTTAAAAAAAAATTATTATTCAATTATGTTGTCTCTACTCCCCCCATTATTCTTCCCTGCCCTACCCACCCCCACTTCCCACATTCAAAATTATTTTTATTATATATAATCACATGGGAAAATCATACAATATACACAAAATATTGTTAAGCAAAAAATCAAGAAACCTACACAGTATTAGGGTTCCATCAGGAGATAGAAACTACACAATAATTGGAATACAAATATAATATTGAAAATTATTAAGTAGAGAGAAGAGATTAACTACCAAAAAAAAGTACAGAATACAGAAATACAGGCAATAGTCACTCTCTTTAGGACTGAAGGCGTAGCCTCCAAGGGAGGACCCCAAGAGGGTGCAGTTCTGGCCCTGAATGGAAGAAAAGTTTGCAGAAGAGCCACAGGCCAAAGCTGGCAAGCTGGGGTGCCATGGCACCTGCCAGAGGGACTGGGAAACTGTCCCTAGGGGTGGCGCTGCTGGAATGAATCACCTGAGGCCAGTGAACTGCTGCCTCCTACGCAGCTGGTACGCGGTAGAAGTAAAAAAGAACTGAAGCATTCCAGAGCGCTTTTCTCTCCAGTATCCTTCTGGCGCCATCTACTGACAAAACTTAAATACTTTTCCAATTGGTTAAGGAAAAATACCCGCAAGGTTCAGAAAGGCAATGAAAACCGGAATTGCAACTGAGAGACAATAAAGAGATAACTGGCATGTCAAGTTTGTTATGAAAAATGTGTAAAATCTGGAAGGATTACTTACATATACATGGGCTGATGAGTAAATAGATACAGATATAAAATATTTTGGCATATGGGAATCTGAAAAATATTTCATAATGTTATAAATGATACTATGTAGTACAGGCAATTAATAGGACAGTACACGTTATTTTTTTTGACAATTTGAAAAAGAAGTGAGAACATGAATAGTACTAGCACATCAGTTATGTAGTCTATAAAATAAAATATAATAAGGTTCACATCATTAGGAAAAAACTAGAATATAGTAGGCTTTATATATGACTGAGAAAATAAACTTACTTCAGATTATGTAGGGATTCTCCACATCTGACTCACAAAATAATGAAAATTAATATAGCCAACACATTATTCTCTCTACCAGAACTGCTTTCTCTGAAAGATCGGTTCTAATAACTTATATTCAGTGTAATTAATTTTCTGAAAATATATCTCTTTTAAACAGATGTTAATCTTTCAGAGTAGGCTAGGATGTAAGAATCTTTGTATTGTTTCTCTTACCAGCCACATCCTTTTAATGCAGTTCTCAAAGTGTGGCCCCAGGACTAGCAACGTCAGCATAACCTGGGAACCTTCCAGAAAGCAGGCCTTCAAGCTTTACCCTAGTACTCCTGAATGAGAAATTCTGACCTTTGGGCCCAGTAATCTTGTTTCCTGGCAATCTCTAGATGACTTTGATGCATACTAATGTTCGAGGACCACTGATAGGTTTTGCTAACATAAATTTTTTTCTCACAATTAACTTATATCTACAGAACATTTAATGGACATTTCTTTTAAAGGTCTATTTGAATATGTTTCATTCTAAAGTCTACTTTTTCTGGTAGAGCTTCCAATGTATTTCCATCATGTCCAGTGACTGAACAGATTGTGAACATTGCTATCTGGAAGTTATTATATATGAAAAGACATTAAGACACTTTAACCTCCCTCTTTCAAAAATACCTTGCAGTTTAAATATTTGACACTCCAGATATTTGAACTTTTGTCAGTTGGAGCATTAAAGCAAATATCAGGATCCAACAACTAATCTAATAATGTGATATATTAAAATTGAAAAGACACATTTTTGCAGTAAAGTCACATTTTTGTCTTACTGAAAAAAAAAAAATCTGATCACTTCCAGAGATTTGTCTCTATCCTAGATGTATCATCCTACTGAATAGCATTTACTTTTATTGATAATCATGGTTTTAAAATTCTATAGGGTAATGCCACCCACTTATTTAAAGTAGATAGTTCTGAAATGGATGTTTTAAAATTCTGGACTGCTTTTCTTTTTTCCTCAGCATTGAGGTTTTTTTTTTTTTTTTTAATTACAGTAGTCTGCATTTTCTCCCTTCCCTGCCCCCACCCCATCCAAACCAAATGCTTCCACCCTCCCCTTTGGTTTTGACCATGTGTCCTTTATAGTAGTTCTTGAAAACCTAGCATTTTCCTCAGCATTGAGTTTTAAAGTCTTTTATACTGTTTTCTAGGAAACTGTAAAGCTTTCAGGTAATGTTGTTTACTCATGTATGCATCTCAGGCATTATATTCCAAGCAAATCGAATGTCATACTAAGGTGTTCGAGAATCTTTGTATTCATACAGAATTTGATGATAGGTGAAGTGCTATTTTCCTGAGGCTCATTTTATCTCCCATTTTTAGGATTGTGTGTAGGGAAACAGACTAAGTTGACCCCAAAGTCTGAGATGCTAGAACATTTTTGATTGCTGTAATTTCCATCCAGTATTATTTGACCAGATCTTGCACTGGGCAACACACACATACCCAGGAGTCCGTCTGTGCTTTGTCTAGCATCAGTCTGTCAGAATAAAGTCTTAAGTCTTATTCATATGTTTATAGACACTAAAGTTAGCTACCATCGACTTATTCCTACTTACTTGAAAACTGACTATTTCATTTCTCATTGTTATTTTTTATCACAGCTTACAGTGAAAGGAAGTATATTTTTCATGGTCTTTGGTTCAGAATAATGCTGTTGGACAGCATTACCAATTCTAAGGTATGAAATTCTTAACACATTCTTGATAGAAATACACATACCTTCTCTTATCCATAGAATATGAAGAAAGATAATTGTATTTTAGATTTCCATTGCATTTATGCAGCTGTGTCTCGATTCAGCAAGTGAGGCCACAAAGTCAGATTTCTTTAGTGAAATTTCTTCTCTTGGTATTTTGTAAGCATTTATAGAATTTTTGTTCTTCCTAAGACACAGGTTTTGAAGAATATATCAGAAAAATTATTGAGTGACTCTAACTCATCTGTAGACAGATACAGACACTACACATTTAAAAAGAATTTGCAAGTTAGCTGGATGAATTTCCTCTTATTGTTTATAGAAAAAGGACTTGATATTTTTTTCCTTCAACCAGTTCTTATTTCCCGTGTGAATTCCAAAATCCTCTCCTCCTAATGCACACATTTCTACTTAATGCATTTCCCTTTATGTATATTGTTGTAGCATGACAGAAATACAAAAGTTTTATCTTTTCAAATTAAATTCTGCACCGAACTGCTTAAAAAATGATTCGTTATATTTTTACTGAAAATGCCATGCACTTTTTTCCAATTTAATGACATGGGGCTGATAAATAAAATATATATTTATTTAGGTTGTATAAGATAACTTTATAGCATGTACAGCAGGATGACTTAATATGTGTATACATTGTGTAACACTTTCCACAGTCGAATTGATGTATCCCTCACTGCGTATAGTTACCTTTCTGTTGTTGTTGAGAATGCGTAGGAACTATTTTTTAGCAAATTTCAAGTGTATAATAAATATTACCTTTAATCATCTTGTCCTATTCAATACATTAGTTCATATTAAAACTAAAAGTTTGTAACTTTGACCAACCTCTCTGAATTTTCTTCACTTTTCTGCCCCTGCCACTTCTGCTATTGGCCTCTATGGGCTCAACTTTTTCAGATGTCCTAAATAAACGTGAGTAAGGTAGTATTTCTCTTAGTGTGTCACTTAGCACAATGTCCTCCTGGTGCATCCATGTTGTTGTAAGTGGCAGCATTGTCTTCTTTTTTACGGTTGAATAAGATTTCATTGCAGGAGGGGTCGGGTGTGTATCTCATTTTCCTCTCACGCCCTCTCTTGAAGAATTCCCATACTGTGCTGAAATTTATTCAAGATCATAGAAAACTGTGGTGACTTGAATCTGGAACTAAGGAACATAATCTTGCTTTAACTATGAATTGAAAAAGCATGTTTGCACATGTACCTATGGGAAGGATTGAATGCAAATTCAGAGAGCTTTATTTGATATAAATATTTATTAAGTAAGAAACAAACTGTTCGTGAACAGGGATGCTTCAAACCTGGAACTGGTGTGACGCTCAAAGGTGTAATGTTTTAGGATGGTTTATAAAGTGAAAATAATGAAGTTGTTTAACATTTACAATGATTGGTTATAACAACGGGGATTTCCAGACAGCAGTGGCTTGGTTAAAAGTGATTATCTTATTCCATTTTAAAAAGATAAAATGTTTTGTTTATGATTATCAGAGGTGCTTACAAGAAATGACCTAAGTTAAGTTCTATTTGTGTTCATAACAGTAAGCTAGACTAAGTTTTGCTTATGTGGCTTAAAAGGCTTTGTCTGCTCAAGGAATATTGAAACTTGGTCTTTATTTATTTTAACAAGATATTATTCTTTTGATATCTTGCAAAGCATGGCTAAAGTAAACTTTTCACCTTAATATTTCTTAAACTCAGTGAGTATGTAGATTCCCATCTATAGCATGTGCACTTTCTCATTAGGATCCTAACTTCAAAAGGCTAAAACGGTAAGTTCTAAGAAAGGCAGGATCACAAAGAATAGCGTCTATGATCTCTATTACATTATCATCCATTTAAGGAAACCAATTAAATGATTATTTTAACAATTATTTCAATCAAGGATTTATTTCATTCTACAACTGTCTTTCTTTTTACATATGTTACATATATTATGTTCCAGAACAAGGAAAAAAACCCTCAAAACCCCTGACTGAAAAAACCTGTGGGGGTCGAAGCAGCAGGAGAAACTCCTGGCCTTGAAGGAGAGTTCATTTGTTGGAGAGACCCACAGGGTCCTAGAATGTATACAAAACCACCCACCCAGGAATTAGCACCAGAAGGGACCGATTTGCTTAAGGGGAGCTGAGGAAGTGACTGAAAATTGACAAGAGAGCCGAGCAAGCAGCATTATTCCCTCTCAGACTCTTCCCCCACATACCACACCACTAAGCAGCAAAGTGGCTGCCCCGCCCTGGTGAATATGTAAGGCTCCGCCCCTTACTACTTAACAGGAAGGCACAGACAAAAAAACATGGCCCAAATGAAAGAAGAGATCAAAGCTCCAGAAAAAATACAGTTAAACGAAGAAGAGGTAGCTAATCTATCAGATGCACAATTCAAAACACTGGTAGTCAGGATGCTCAGAGGAATAGTTGAGTATGGTCACAAAATAGAGGAAAAGGTGAAGGCTATGAAAAGTGAAATAAAGGAAAATATACAGGGATCCAACAAGGAAGAGAAGGAAACCAGGACCTGAATCAATGGTTTGAGCCAGAAGGAAGAAATAAACATTCAACCAGAACAGAATGAAGAAACAAGGATTCAAAAAAATGAGGAGAGGCTTAGGAACTTCCAGGACAACTTTAAACATTCCAACATCTGAATCATAGGGCTTCCAGAAGGAGAAGAGGAAGAGCAAGAAACTGAAAACTTGAAAAAAATAATGGAGAACTTTCCCTAATCTGGAAAAGGAAATAGACTTCCAGGAAGTCCAGGAAGCTCAGAGAGTCCCAAAGAAGTTGGACCCAAGGAAGCATGCACTGAGGCACATCATAATTACATTACCCAAGATTAAAGATAAGGAGAGAGTCTTAAAGCAGCAAGAAGAAAAGAAAACAGTTACCCACAAAGGAGTTCCTACAAGACTATAAGATGATTTTTCAAAAGAAACTTTTCAGGCAAGAAGGGGCTGGAAAGAAGTACTCCAACTCATGAAAGGCAAGGACCTCCATTCAAGATTATTCTATCCAGCAAAGCTATCCTTTAGAATGGAAGGCCAGATAAAATGTTTCCTAGATAAGGTCAAGTTAAAGGCACTCATCATCACCAAGCCCTTATTATATGAAATGTTAAAGTGACTTATCTAAGAAAAAAGGTGATAAAAAACATGAACAGTAAAACAACAACAAACTCAGGACTACGGACGACTTTACCTAAAACAAAAAACAAAAACGAACTAAGTAAGCAACTAAAACAGGAACAGATTCACAGAAATAGAGATCATATGGAGGTTTATCAGTGGAGATGGGGATTGGGGAGAATGGGAGAAAAAGTACAGAGAATAAGTATAAATGGCAAGTACAAAATAGACAAGGGGAAGTTAAGAATTGTATGGGAAATAGAGAAGCCAAAGAACTTACATGTATGACCCACGGACATGAACTAAAGTCAGCAAGGGATGCTGGTGTTGGCAGGTACAGGGAAGAGGGGAATAAAGGGTAGAAAAAAATGGAACAACTGTTATAGCATAATCAATAGAATATATTAAAAAATAAAAATAAAAAGCTGATTAAAAAAAGTAAAACTGTTAGCAACATGGTTGTGGCTGGGTGGGTTCAGTTGACTTGGGGACACCATCTCATGTGGGGTGGGGGGATTGTGTGTTTGATACCCAGTAAGGGAGGCAACCAATTGATATTTCTCTCTCACATCAATGTTGCTTTGTCTGTCTTTTTCTCTCCCTCCTGTACCCACTTGAGTGAGGGTTTTAAAAAAATGTTGGCAAAATTATTTATCTGACAAGGAAAGACTATCAGAAAAACGTTGCCTCTGTGTGTGCATGTGTGTGTGATTACAGATAAAAACATCCAACACATTTATAATGGACACACTGTGATGGGCTTTCCCTGTCTCCCTTTATGAATGAAGGACTTATGCCCCATTAGCTGGGATGGCTGCTAGAAGGTAACCCTCAATTTTCAATCCCTTTGGAGATTGCCTCAATTGAAAAATAACTGATTTCCTCAAAACATGCCATTTCCAACAGATGCCAATACCAAATGACGAATCAAAGTAAAAATATAAAATCATAGACACTGTGTCCCATTGAAGGATAACTTTGAAAAGCCTCTTCTTGCTCCAGAACTCTATTAGATAATAAGCCTGTTATTTGGACTGCTTAGCAGCATTTCATGTAGTATCCAAACCTGCTTCTTTTATCCACCTTCCACAGGTGTCAATACCGAACACTTCCTAACAAAAATCTTTTGCAATAATCACTATCTACATCGGAACGTACAAATTTTGGCAATTGTTACCAAAGTAGAGGGTTTCAAGAAAGCTAATACTGGATTCTGTGCCTGGATCATCTTCCTTCCAGCTGGCCATGATGTTCATCACCTGTGGTAGATGGACCACAGATAGCTTCTGATGTAAGAGAGGGGAACAATATTTCAAACATTTATGAATGTAACTGGGATTATAAGCTCTTTAAAAATGAATAGGTTGGAGGATATAGTAAGTAGAGTTATAATGTAGACCACCAGAGTTCTAAATAAAGCCATGCCATCTGCAGTTTAGAATTATACTTTTTGAAAAATAGTTACTGGCAAGGTACTGGATATTGCAGAAAGAGTTATTGACAAGAAACAACAAGAAATAATGTAGGAAGTACTACTCACCATGACCTGGTTTTCCTCAAACTCATTAAGTTGAGTCATAAAGTTGGGCAGACTCAACAACCCTCAAACATAAAATGCGAGTGTACATCCAGGATCAAACATCAACAGGACTGAAAAACACAGGCAAGCTGCATGAGTGGATAGCCCAGATATTTAGGACATTCACCGATATTTTACAAGAGGCCCTCTTTCACTGCACAGTTATGGCCCCTTGAGGACATCCCTTATGAACAGATAACAGTAAAAGAAAAATTCCAACTTGGTTCAGGAATAAATCACTGCCGTAAAGTTGTTCTGAAGCCTTACTCAAGAGTGTCCTTTAAATACAGCGGTAAAGAAAATCTTCCCAGTGAGCAGGGACTTGTTCAGTTCTCCTGAGTACCTGCTTTGAATGAAAGAAGTGACTGAGAGTTTTAGTATATAATTACTTGTGATCATTAGTAAATTCATTGGTCAGCCAGGCAAAGGCCTGAAATGAGGAAGAATGCAGACCTAGTAAAAGAGGACTGGAACTGAAATATGTGGTGGGCATATGGGCGTGAAACATAGTGTGGAGGTCTTCAGATTGTGTATTAACACTCACTAGAGTGTACCCACTCAAGGCAACCAGGCAGACAAAATTGGTCAGCCAAATGATCTCAGTAATCCCAATGTTGAAACAGTGGTTTCCTATATAAAGTAGTCATGGTGGGTGGATTGGAAGCTATACACAGGACAACTTATGTTTGCAAACTGCTATTATCAAATGTCCAACTTGCCAGTAATAATAATCATTGCTGATTCCAAATACTGCACCATTCCTTGATTAACTGTCTGGTCAACTGGTAGACTATTGACTATATTGGAGTCCTTCCACCTTGGAAAATAAAGCAAATATCTCTGTAGAAAAAAAGTAAGCATATTCTAGACAAGTAAGCATATTGTTTTTCCTTTCATGCTTATGGGGCCTCAGCCAGCAGCCAGCACTTTATCTCTCTCTCTCTCCCTCTCTCTCTCTCTCTCTCTCTCTCTCTCTCTCTCTCACACACACACACACACACACACACACACACACACACACACACACACAGTACATGTGTCCAGTAACAAAGGTATGGAAGTACAAGTGGCTTACCATTATTCTCACAAGCACAGTTAGAAAATGTGTGCTTCCTGATGCTACAAATTTATCTTATATGTGTTAAGAAGCCCTCTCCAGAAGGGATATACTCTCATCGGGAGAACAGCACTGAGCTGTTAGCTATAGCTACCATCCGGGCATGTCAGATTCTTCATGCCAAGGGACCAGTAGATGAAGGTAAGGAGTCATCATCTTGGCAGAGATAATCATTTCTAATTATCAAGAGGAAACAAGAGTTTGCCTGCCTGTCTGTTTGTTTTTTAGCACAATGGAGCCCCAAAGGATGACGTTTGATACCCAAGTGATATGCCGGAGTATAATCTTGTTAATACAATGTTCAAGTGCAGCAATGTGAGTCTGAGAAAAGTTTTGAAAGTCTGGGTAGGGCAAGCAAATAAGCCACTGAGATCAGAATCACTAGCGAGGGCGAGAGAAAACTAGAATATAAAGTAGAGGAGAGAAACTAACAATAGTCAAGTATGATGAGCTACAGCACTGAGAGTTATAGTTTATCCCACTCCTATTCTCTTCTAAGAACTTTCCAGGAACCCCAGTGGATCTCATTACAGAAAACATACAAAGAAATTAATCCAAGGTCATCAAGGAATGGTCTGTGGTGGATGTTGTGATGTGCCACCCAAATCTCCTTTCAGAAATGAATGGCTTATCCCCCTAATTGTTGGAGTGCTTCTGATAGATGTCTTACACTCAGACCTCTTTGGAGATTGCATTGGCCGAAGAAAAGATTTCACCTTATTTTCACCTCCTTCCATCGGTCGTCCGTATCCAGTGACCTAGGAGTGAGGAGGAATAAATACCCAGCCTTCCTCCCCTCACCCCACCCAACTCTAACTGGATATTAGGGCCCATAGCTCCAGTCCTCACTGAATTAGCAAGCTTCCATCTGGAGACTGCTTTGCAGTTAAATATTTTCCTCTTCCCCGTCATGCTTTTTGTGCCTGATTTTCACAGGTATTTATTCCAAGAACTTTCTCAAGCAAATATCGTGCATACTAATCCCTTCGGAAAAGCTTTAGCCAATCTAAGACTGAATACATAATTGAAGTCTTCAAAAAATAAACTAAAATTATGGTACAGAGGAAAATATACATATAATCAAAGAAAATTTCCTAAAATAAGCAAAGATTAAATCTTAGTATAAAGAGGTACCCTGTAGACCAAGGGAAATTGATCCAGAATCACCTACATTGAGAAATTACCACCCTGGCTGGTGTAGTTCAGTGGATTGAGCGCGGGCTGTGAACCAAAGAGTTGCCAGTTCAATTTCGACTTGGCACATGCTTGGGTTGCGGGCCAGGTCCCTGGTGGGGGCCATGTGAGAGGCAACCACACATTGATGCTTCTCTCCCTCTCTTTCTCCTTCCCTTCTCCTCTAAAAAATAAATTAATTAATTTAAAAAAAAGAAATTACCTATTTAATTGGATTTAAGGAAAATAAGTGATTTGTCTGTTCAAGAAGAGTTTTAAAACACTATCAAAGGAAAATATCTGGATGGATTAAGAAAAGGCACAGCTATATTTCATATAAAACAGTGGAACAACAGATGCAAAATACTCAATGTATAAAAGTGTGAGCTAAGGATTTTATATCTAGCAAAACTTTCATTTATGCATAAAGACTATGTGCCATACATTTCAGTGTGAAACAAGTCAGAGAATATTTTTGTAACACTTCATGAAGCACCCAAGTTATAACTGCAGATAGTATGACAAAAATTTAGCAATGGACACTAAATATGTCTGATATTAGAATTGGACAACAATAAAACATATATAAAATTTAAAAAAAGAATCGGGACTAAAGTGAATGTGGGAATTTAGCAGACTGATCTGTTCCAACAACACAGAGATTATAGATACCAATAATTGCTAGGGAAAGAAAAAGGGCAAATGCAACAAAAAGTTCCAAAGGCTGGCTTCCTCATTTATAATAACTGTAAGAGGGTCATTTAAAACATATAAATCTCATAATGGGACTGTATGTATATTCACTTTACAAAGATAAACTACTTACTAATAGAACTATTAATTAAAACAGTGGTAGAGGAAAGAAGAGAAGAAGAAAAATATATATTATTTTTCTCATTGTCCATAAGTAATTATTGAGTACTATCTAAAAAGAAAATATAAATTTACTACATATCAGTATAAAATTAGAGTGTTTAGTACAAGAATAAATCAAACTAATGTAGAAGCAAAAACAAAGTAAATAAAGCACAGGTAAAAGAAAAAAATTATAAATACTTAAAAGATAAAAATAAGATAATTGAAATGAAGTACATATATTTTATTAATAAGGATTTCTTAAAAGTCTATGAAAACATTAAATAAGCATAGACTACAATAAGAATACTACAAATATCTTTAAATAACTCATAAAAAAGAAAGAGTTACATTGCTTTATAAAATGATACACCTAAAACAAAGTGATTCATAAAGTTTGAAAATAAACTAATCAACAATGATAACCAGGGAAACGCAAACAATGATAAAATAGCAGGGGTTGGTAGAAATGTAAATTGTACAACTAGTTTGGAAAACTAAATGTATTGATTAAAGCGGGGAAAATGCAAATCCTATGACAAGCAATTGTTTCTTCTAGGCAAAGAAGCCCATCAGAAATATAATAAAAGATGTACACCAAAAATATTTTAGCAACATTAC